>VZTB01013008.1:662447-720673 GCA_013397245.1 Thryothorus ludovicianus | reverse complement strand
GGAAGGAAGGAAGGAAGGAAGGAAAGGCCTCTTTGTCTAAAATGTGTAACTTTGACAAGAGCTGTCTACCATCTGTCGTAACTATCTCTGTATAACAACACAGAACAAATAAACAACATCCTCCCTATTTTATGTTACAAATCAGTCTACCTGTAGATCAATTAGAAGGACACTTTTTCCATAAAAAGAATAATTGTCAAGGGGTCGGAGGGGGAAGGAGCGAGCAGCGTCTTCGAGAGGCGCGTTCCGGCTTTGAGCCACCAGAGGGCGCTCTACACCGCTCCCGTCTCCCGCGTAATTGATGGAGGCAGCAGCGAGAGATAATTAGTTTTATGTATATAATATTTGATCATGAAAATATTCTTTGCCTTATCCTAGTGTAAGGGACCTATAATATATGTTAAAATAGTTAATTTTTTATTATATCTTCGAATTGTTTTACCCGTCCTACCCCCCAAATTATTGTAGCATCAACTGAAAATGTAGGCAATGTAAGCAATGTTAAATCTAATTTTTCTGTGCAAAACCTAATTAGCCATTTTAAAAAAGGTTAACGCCAGCGCCTCAGACGGTTTTTGTTTAATAATCCTATTACTGATGGCTCATCATGTATAAAATGGTGCGGGTAGGATGCAAAATTTCCACTTGTTTATAAGTGTATCTGGGAGAAATGTATAAAATAATCTACAGCACAGGAGGCAGGTCAGTGCGGAAGGGAAGGCGCTCGCCTAAAACGTAAGTAAGGCACCTTTCACTCAGCTCTTATTGCCATTGTCTTTGCAGAATCGAAATATTATGTCTGGCTACAAATTTGTTTCCAAATATACGCAATCTTTTATCCCACATTTGTATTCTAAAGAAAATCTTGCTTGGTAGATTTTTCTCCTCCCTGTCGCAGTACAAGTTGTTTTTTTTTCCCTTGGAGAATAGATGACTTGGAGGACCCTGCTTAGCTCTTGGTGCTTAGGAGGGAACAAGGTATCTGTCCTGGAGAACTCCCCACGAGAAAAGCGATGCTTTCAGATCGGCCGCTGCAGGCTCTTGCTTAAAAAAAAAAAAAAAAAATAGAAGTGGGGGGCTGAGATTTCAGTACCTGCCGGGAGCCGGAGCCTTTCCGTCCCGTCGACCTGTTCAGGCTCATCGGGTCTCCTGCAAGGGCTCGCCCCAGCCTTTTCCCATCACAGCCCCGAAACCCCGTGCTCTGATGAGTGGAATAGCTTTAAGTAATGTTTCCGACCTTTTGCTATTTCTGTTGGCATTTAATTATCCTTCAATGTACCGAGACATAACGGTATAAGAGAAGTGTATTTATACAAGAAAAGGCAAAACCTGAAAATGATCAGGAAATGGTTTTGCAACCATGTATCCCTGACGAGTAACAAGAAATTATGTTGTACTTGGAGGAGAAAACGGGCTCATGGCTTAGCGAACAGATCGCTGCGGGATACGAGACTGATCCCGCTTCACAGACCCTGAAGTCGTTCCTTGATAGTGATTTCTGATCGCTTACCGATTACTTTAAAATTATTTAAACCCCCAGGAGGCAAAATGCGGGAAAATGTCTTTATTTAGGAAAGAAAAAATATATATTTTGGGAATGCCTATGAGGCATTCTATCTAGTGGTGTCCCCGTTGCTTGCCGAGCCTTGGAGCGCATGAATGTTTGCGTTTTTGGAGGCGAATTTACTACATTTTTCCGAAGTGTAGTTTGGGAGGCTCGAATCACTCTTTAGAGCCAGCAATGTCTGAGCATATAGGAAGCATCTATCCATCAATCAATCAATCAATCAATCAATCAATCCATCAATCCCTATGAATATATGTATGTGTATATATATCACAAATTCTTTTTTCTCAGCAATGTTGCTGACATAACAGTGCCCAGGGCTGTGCCCCGAAGGGAGAGAGAAGCGAGGGGAGCAGGGGGCTCGACCGGGGCCCGGACGGCGCTCCCTTGCTGCTCGCTCTCCTCCGGCGCAACTGTGGCCATCGGGAGCTTTCGCACGTCGCTCCCCACTGTGGAGGATACCCCAACTTTGACACCAAAGGCAGTCAAGCGAGCTCCTCGCCTTGTGCAGCGAGTTCGCAGCTGACGAGCTTTGTTTTAAACCCCTGCTGATGTTCTTGCTCCCAATACTCCCACATCGGACAAAAATATCTGCATTTTCACCCAAACGCGAGCAATTACTAAGGAAACGGGCCTCTCGCTCCTTGCATTTTCCTTCTGGTCCATTTGAAAACGGATCCATCAGCGGGTACCAGGCGTTTAAGGGAGAATTTCTTAAAGGGCATGTGGGACGGCAACAAAAGGCTGCCATTCACAGGAGAAGTCAAAGGCACTAAATGGGGACATCAAAAGGAATTCGGATCCAATCGAAAAATAAAAGAATCTGATTTCTTTTCTTATCTGAAACACGCAGATGAAAAGCCCCTAAAGCAAACAGCCAAAGAAAGCGATGTTTTTAAAAACAGCAAGAAAGGGGGGAAAAAAATAAAGAAACAATCTCATGAATGCGTTTCTTCGGACTTTAAATGAGATGAATGACAACATAATATCAACAGCTTCTACACGACAAACCTCATTAGACTAATGTCTTTCACTGCCTCAGTTTTACGCCTTAAACTATTCCGGGACAGAGCAATGACTATTGCAAACAGCAGAATAATCCGGAACGACCCTTTCTCTAGGTGAAGAGCCGGAGGGAGCGGCAGGCAGCGCTCCAGGGCTGCGGGTAGAGGTTGCGCCGCGGGGCTCCGAGCGGCGGGCAGGGGCACGGGTGTGGTGTGTGTGTGTGCTGCCTGTCACCCACGGCATCTCCCGCTGCTCTCCTTACTTTTAAACAACTAGTTTTGATTACTGTTTTCAATTGTGTAGAGTGGAGGAGTGGACATCGTTGCTGGAAGATGCACCTGCTCGAAATGTAAATGCGCGACGGAAAAGGGAGATTTAAATGTGACCGAAAGAAATACTAATGGAAGGAGAAAGATCGGTTGTTGGAGGAGGAATCTAGGTCTCGCCTTAGCTGTTTTTGCTGCGTTTGCCCGGGGAAAACGGAAGCTTTTCCCCGATCCTGGTCTCATGTCTCCCGCTAAAAACCGTGCTGGAAATTTGCTGGGGTGCATTCGGCTCGCCCTGTTCTGGCTGTGTCGGGCAGAACTCAGCCTCCCGCGACTAGCTAGGAGAGACCGGGCTCAAAGGCCGAGGAGTCCCGGACCAGGGGACGGGGCTTTTCAGGCGAGGGTTCCTGGGGCAGCCAAGGGGGAAAAGGCCGAGCAGTGGCTGAGGAAAACTTTCTGCGGAGGCCCCCTCCCCCGTGCTCCTTGCCCGGATAAAGCCCTTCCTGACAGGGGAGGGAAGGGGCAAGCTACAGGGCAGGGGCTTCCCTTTGGTCTCAGTGTGTGTTCTGTAAAGTTGTGACAGATTATTAGTAAAGGGAGGGGTTTCACAGTTTGATGAAGATATAACACACTCTGGACTATCCATCCTCCGAGCCCATTCATCAGCAGCAGAAGCACGGAGATGGGGGGAGAGGAGCTCTGTTCCTCTCCCCCGCAGCAATTCATCACTGCGGCTGAATCGGGGAGTCCTGTCCTTCAGCGGCCCACTCCCTGGCCGCCCTCCTGGGATGCCTGTTCGGTCAGCTCCGTCCCTGACCAGCCCCTCCAAGGGGCCAGGGCTGCTCGGTTCTCTCTCCGCGGCCGGGGAGGGACGGCCATCACCGTGGCCGTAGGACTGGCGCCCGTGGGTCGCGGAGTGTGGGCACGCACGGGGGTCCCTACGTCCCTCTCACCCTGCCGAGGGGGAGATCTCCCTGCTGCAGGACAGAGGAAAGCTGAGAAACTGCGTACGGGAATCGCGAGAGATGGGAAGGACGAATAAACATATAGATAGATACAGACGGGGCGAGGATGCTCTTATGGCAGTCTTTTGTTTGGGAGTGAGTGATCCTCATTGTCTGTCGACGTGGAGAAGGGAGGAAATTAATTGCAACCAATTAATAATTAATCCCGTTTAAACAGCTTTATTATCACCTACGAACGAGAGGGAATTGGTCTGATAACCCCCCGAAGACCGAATGTCAAGTTTAACCAAATAGTTATTGCTTTATCAAACAGAGTCTGCAAATAAATTAATCAAAAGCAAATATGTTCTTTGTGCGGCTCGTTTGCCGGTAATGGATGGATATGAAGATTTGCCGATATTATTGTCTGTCATTCAATCTAACAAAGTGAACATTTATTGCATATATATTAAAAATTATCCCTTAATCGAGTGGGGCTGGGGTTGCAGTTATTGGAGTCTTCCCAGAGGTGAAGTCCCCTTGGATAGGAGAAGGGAGGGCTGCTCTTCGCCTCCCGTGCGATTCCCTTCGGAACAAGTTTCAAAATTGCTTTAATCCACCGCTAAATTGAGCTGTTTTACTAACTGTCCACGATATCATAAACAGTTTGAGGAGCTAATGGACGAGATGTTATAAAAATAGTGGACGTAAAGCACAGAAGAGGCGATATATTCGCCCTGGAGTGGTGGCCGGAGACCCAGCCACGGCAGACAAGCCCTCTTTGTGTCCCCCTTGCTTACATCATTTTCTAATTAGGCATAAAATTGTCTTCATACACTGGTATCGCTGGCTTCATAAACATAACCATTATGGTTCATAAAGACCCCATTGTGGGGAGCCCCTCTCAAAATAGAAAAGGATCTGGAGAGGCCCAAAGAAAAAAACATGCCCTTTGTTTTCTCTTTTGAGAAGACGGATGGGCAATGTCACGCAGAAGATTACTTTAGACTATTAAATTGTCAGAAAGGAAGAATTTCCCTATTAATAAAGAGAGTAGAGGGTAGTGATGGAGCTGGATGCTGGAGACTGGCGAGGCGCGGTACCCGTGCGGGATGTGCGGGGATGGCGGGACGCCGCACGGGAACGGCACGGCACGGCCCATGGGAGCCGTGGCATTCCCCCCGCGGCATTTCCGGGAGCGGGGCCGGCCGTGGCTTGGTGCCACGCACCCGCGGACCAGCGGGCAGCCCCGGCCTCGGCGCCGGGATAACTGGATGGAGATGGATGGAGCCGCCTATCGTCCCCGACGCGGTGTCAGCCCCCGGACAATTACTGTCTCCAGAGGGATGGACAGACTGACTGACACTGACCTCTGCCCACGAGCCCACTGGCGGCCCCGAGGAGCTTATGTGCAATTTGCTGGATTTCGTTTACAATAACCCGACTTGACATAAATAACTCTCCATGCTGTGTCTACGCCCGCCTGACCTCCTGAACTAGCGCGGAAACACTGCTGTATTGATCAGGGGCGCGAGGGCTTNCTCCGTCCCGCGGTCCGTGCGCTCCCCGAGCCGGACGGGCCCGGTCCCCCCGCGGGGGAGGCAGCGGGGCCCGGCCGGCTCTCCGCGCAGCGCTGAACCGGGACAGTGGTCCTATTTCCTCGGACCCTACTTTAACTTGAGGATGTATCCCTAACAAAAATCGCAGGAGTTAACTTTCATGTAGCGACAGCTATTGGCGAGCGTGACGTTCGGTGAGGGTCCTCAGAAAAGCCCCGGCAAGGCACGGGCAGCTCGAAAGCCTGCGCTCCTTTCCTCCCTCCCGTCCTTGCCCGCACCAACTCAGAGCCAGACCTTTGTTCCGGGCTCCGTTAGAAGCTCCGCGGGGCGTGCGGAGATGGACGGAGGAAAAAGAAATAATAAGGATCGAAAGC
Source organism: Thryothorus ludovicianus (assembly GCA_013397245.1). NCBI lineage: Eukaryota > Metazoa > Chordata > Aves > Passeriformes > Certhiidae > Thryothorus > Thryothorus ludovicianus. Next base: position 714,958 of record VZTB01013008.1, on the reverse strand, counting down.
AAAGAGAGAGAGGGACTCTGCGGCAGAAGCCTTGCGGAGTGAGGCTGGTGTTATCCATTTAGTGTGACATATGGAAATCTCCCGGTGGGGCCACAATTAAAGGACCCGGCCCTGCGTCCTTTATTCCCCGCTAACTTTTGTGTTAAATGTTAACAACCTGGCGCTATCCATTCTGGCTCTATTACCAAGTGAATGTTGACTCCAAGGCTGCCTTCCTTTCTGCCTATTCTGGGGCTGCCTCCCATGCAGATTTATGTATTTTTGATATTAAATTCTTTCTAACATTACTCCTGCTCTCTTGTTGACTTTCATTGACCCTTGCCCTTGTCCCCATACTTTTCCATATTTAATACATGAACATTTTTGCCAGTGCCCTCCCCTCTTTGTTACCTCCCGGATGACTGCCGTCCCTAATGGCATGTGCTGTTTGCTCTGTTGTTGAACTTGGTAGGGTCACATAGTCTTGTGCTGTGATATCCTCTGCCTTTCCAGCCCTGCCATTCTGGGGAGGTGCCTTGTGGAACAAGTTTTTTTTTCCCCTAGCTACCGGCTTCCTAATGACTTAAGCAAACACCTTCGCTAATGATCCCCCAGGCTCCCCACTCCCCTCGGGGTTTTGTTTAGCTGAACTCCTAGTGCTCTGCCTGTCCCACTGGTAGCTTGGCCTCTCTGACCTGAGACATCGCAGCTCTTCTCCTTGGAGCGGGCTGCCTTGTCCAGCTCCGCCTGGGCCAAAGGCCAGGATCATGGGAGCATTGGATGCCACCAGCTGCTTGAGGTGACACCGAATTACAAAGAAGAACCGCCAAAGGAAACTTCGGCTCACACAGGCAAATGAATGTGTTCATTTATCTCCTCTGACTCCGCGGTTCGCGGCGTGCCTCGGCCCTACGGCCTGGCTGGGGAAGCGGCTAAACATCCTTCCCAAGAAAGATAGTCTCACTTCTCCTAGGCCGGTCTGTTCAGTATCATTATGTGACCGGTTTTCAGAATTGAAGTTGCCTGGTGTTTTGATTCTTCCCTGCCTGTGCATTTGTGCCCTGGAGGTCCCTTCAAAATGGATGCTAATTGTTGGGGCTGCACACTGCTGCCTGCTAAAATGCCCCAGAGCTCCCAGGCCCTGCTCCTCAATGGCTTAATTGACAAGGACTTGTCTGTATTTAGGAGCAGCTGGTCCAAAGCATTGGCACATCAGTGCAATCTTAACACAGCATCCCTAGCCTGGAGGAGTATGAGGGTAAACGTGGTTAAAATGAAGGAAGATTTATAGTCGGCCCCCTTGGGTAATGCGACAGAAGACAGCTACCAAGATTTTCCCTAGTAGGGGTTTCATTCATCAGCTTCCCAGTCTTGGTAACGTGTCTAGGAGCCACGTTCCAGCTATTATTAATAATAGGAGGTGGCCATTTAGCACAATTAGGCAGGTGACAGTATTCCACAATAATGCGTAGCCCTAAACGAGACGGGGAGCCGCTAGCGAACAGATCCGCGGCCAAACAGCGCCGAGGCTTTGCGCCACAGCCGTGTCCCGAGTGGATCTGGTGGGCTGGTCCAGGGGACAGCGAGCGCTCACCCACCTGCGCGGGCCCCAGCTCGCAGCTCCATGTGTTGCCAGTTAAATCCTGGCAGGCAGCAGTTTGCCCACCTTCTACGAGGAAGGCTGGGAAAGAGCATCTCCTGCAGAGCTGCTCCCTCTAAACCCTGAGTCACACACCGGCTTTAAAACTCATCTTCCAGCATGTCTCCGAATTTTAAATTAAGCCTCTCTTTAATTCCGGATGCACAGATGAAATATATATTTTTTTCCTCCTCTCCAAGAGTTTCTCGCGAGCTTCCTGTTTATAATATTTAAACTTACATGATTTCTAAACGGGAACGGCTGGGTTTATTTTCTGCACACGGTTATTCAGCGTTTTACAAAGAGGGTTTATGGAGCGGCTTAAAAATAAGAGGTTTTTTGTTGTTGTTGTTTTGCAATGTGTGGGAAATACTTTTATGTTCACACAGTTCACTCCATGAATAGGGATAATAGGTTCGGGATCCTCATTGAAATTTGAAGTTTTTAAACAGAAATTCCCTAACTTTTGCTCGTTTTCTCGACTTTTTTCGTAGGAACAATGCCAACATTGAAGCCCTCGGTTGGAGTCTGCACAGTTGGAGATCTTTGGTGCCATTTTAGACATCTTTGGATTTCATCAATCAAACTGACTGCAATTTTCCATAAAAACCCTGAATTTGGGTCAGAAAGTGGGCAAAGCAGATAAAGATCGTTCGAGCTGTCTTATAAGATGATAAATAGATATCCTTTCAGTCCAACAATGCAAGAAGTGCAGTTTTGTAATTCACTTCCATTGGTTTTGAATGCAGTGAGTCGAAACAATTTATACATGTTTTCCCATGGTTAGAAGATGTCTTTACATACTTGTCAATAGTAGCTTGACCTTTTTCCCCACTGAGCGATGAAGAGGTGCTTTTTTTTCTCCTTTTTCTAGAATACAGAACAGAGTGGTTTGGGGTTAGGTTTTTTTTTGTTGTTTTTTTTTTTCCCCACTTCCTTCCTCTATTTCTTTTACAGACTAAATCAATGAGATATTTCATCTTATCCTGGGGTTAAAGCAGATGGTAGATGGTTCACTGCAGTTCACCGTGCTGCAAAGGAAGCATTTTGCTCCGTGCTGCCATGAGCGAGTGGCCTGAGTGAGATTTTAGCCAGACCTGTTGGACGTCCTCAATGTGTTCTTGAACTTTCATTTAACGGGTGAGAAGCCCTAAAAGTCACGGGCGGAGACCTTTGCCACAGCAGGTATAGCCTTGCTGTGTGGCTGAGGGGAAGGTTTCTGCCCGCTCTCTAAACGAGGGGAATGTCTTGTGGGATGAAGTGCAGCCCATTAGATGCTGCAGGCGTCCGAGCGGAGCTGGAATGGGCACCTCACATCGTGTGGGAGGCCCACGGAGGTGTGGAAACACCTTTAGCGTCAGCAGCGCAGGGCATCGGTCTGGACGTGTTTCAGAAAGTGAGGTGGGAGCACTGACCTGGGTCTGCAGGATAGGGAAACTGAGGCACGAAGCCGCTTTGCCACGGCTGGGGCCAGAGGTGGCTCGGCACTTGCCGATCCCTGCCGATTGCTACGAACCAAACCGGAGGACTCTTCTGGGAAGAGGAGAGGAGAGAAAGATATACATTTCGAAGACTTGACCTCCTCCACTGAATCAAGGGGAGTTACCCCGGGAGGGAAGCCCACCAGGTGTCCACATTCTGCCGGCACCCAGCCTGCCCTATCCACGGGACAGCCTGCCGCTAGCTGGCCTTCCTCCCGGGCAGAGGGAAGTGGTGGAAGGACTAGGATGGGAGATAAGGCTTTTGCTTTCCCTCCCCTTGCCTTGAACACGACAGCCCTGCTAAGTGCTGAGCACTCCCCGCTAATGGATAATGACCTGCGGTGTGCAGCTGCCTCCTGCTCTTCAGATAAAGGCTGCTTTTACTATTAATTGCATTTGTAACACGAGCGCAGTATGTTCACAACCAAAACGATCCAGAAACGGCAGCATCCACGTTGCGGCGAGCACAGCCGCCTTCACGAAGCATCCGGACCCTTCTGCAGAGCGCAGACGGGATCCAAGGCCTCTCGCTGTCCCGTGGGGTAAAAGCAGTCGTGGGGGAGGGGGTGGTCCAGCTGCCCAAGAGCATTTCCGCTTCAGGAAAGGGTTAAAGCAGCTCGTGGGTGAGAAACAGCTACTCACGCCATGCGTTTCTCGGGTGAAATTCCGCCTGAACGAGACAAAAAACCCCTTTTGTGTTGTTGTTTTGTTGTATTTTTTTCCCTTTACTGAGACGAAGACATGTTTGTTTCTTTGCCCGCCTTTCAGGTCTTCTTCAGGGCCACAGGAGAGAGCTGGAGCCTGACCTGCCGGGGGAACACCGGGGCTCAGGCAGGCCAGGGGTGGGCTGGGAACCGTGGGGCACGTGCGAAGTGGCTGCGGAAGTTTTTGGGACACGTGAAGGAGAAAGACCACATGTGTCAGGACTTGGCCTGCTTTTAAAACCGCTCTGTGTGTTTATAACTCCGCAGCAGGGGCTTAGCAAGTGACACGCGGCGGTAGCTGCACAAGATTTTCGGGGCAAGCCGCTCATATTCAAGTTGCAGTTATAAGTAGCGAGATAAAACAAGTCATTTGCTCCTCGGGAAGCCTTTCGCTCCGTGCGAAACGTCAAAAGCCACACTAGAAAGAGATAATCGGATTTCTCCCTTGCCTCCTTGTTTGCTGTACCCCTAAGCGAAGCTCCGAGGGACCACGGTGCCTCTGCCGGCCGCGGGCGCGCAGAGGCTGGGCCGGGGCCTGAGCCGTCCCCGGCACAGCGGGCCTCTCTCTCCGCGGACTCTGCTTTCTCAGGGTTTTGGTGTGGTGTTTTGTTGGTTTGGGGGTTTGATTTTATATTTTTTTCTTCGTTCTTTAAAATTTCCCTTTCTTCAGTCTGTCAGGTAAATATTTAAGGACGCTCTTGAAGCTAAAACGGACCCTAGAAATATCTGCTTTGGCCCTTTTCCTCTGTCAGCGACCATGTCTTCAGCGTCTGTCATTGGGTGCCTCCCGAGCCGGAAGGGAAGGGGATGGCAGAACTTCTCCGAGGGGAGACCTCGGATGTTTTCACACGACGAGCGCGGCTCACGCACCTGCTGAGTGGGGCGGGGGCGGGCGGGCATTGGCGGAGCGGGCTCGTTTAGCCCCGAAGGGAAATCAATAATCTTTCGAATCTCATTCCCAGGCACTGGCTCCAGCCGGTTAACGATTCAGCCGGGGACCCTCTTAGCAGCGGATGACTTACCCAGGATGATAAATACACAGCTGCATATTTTTCAGTCGACCTGGCTTGTAGCGGTGGAAATAACTCTCCTGCTTCTCTACTGTTTAGGTGCCCTCCCTCCTGCCTATCTGAGGGGGATAATCCCTCTTTCCTTGCCTTTTTCCCTGGTGGGGCCGGGGTAGCAGACACTCAGCCAGGGCAGGACGTCGCTAGCGGCCGGCGCGGGCCCGGGATGAAACAGAGCTTTGTCCCGGTGCCCCCGTGCCGGCTGGCGGGGGCGGACGGTGCACCCCGCTCCAGAGCCGTGAGGCCGGAGCAGCCCTGAGCCGCACGGCTCGGCATTGCAGCGCACGGCGCGGAGCTGGGGCCGGCCGGGCGGGGGAGCGCGGCGGAGCCGCGGGCCGGGGACGGGGGCTGGAGGCAGGAGCCCTCGGCCGGGGCAGGCGGTGCCACTCACGCCGGCGGGGGGCTCGCAACTCGCTGCAGCCCCGCTCCCCAGTCTCTCAAAGCCCCTTTCAGCCGCTCTGCGGGCTCCTCACCGGAGGAGGCTGAAGCTACATAAAAGCGCATTATGAAAATTATAATATCGGGCCCAGAGCATGTCCGCGGAGGCAGCTCGGCAGCTTTCAGGCATTGAGCCCCTGTTCAGCTGGGCTGAGCTGTAAAATATCCATTTGAATTCGGTGCCTGAATGGAGCAGCAGCAAGAACAACAAGGACCGGGGCAACAGAGCTCCTTTTATCCCCTCCTGTGACTTTCCCCTTCTTGGCCATTCCTTTCCTGTTGCACCTTTCTTGCTTATGGGCAAATTCAACGCCTTTTTTTCTCCTTTCTTCTTTCTTTTCCCTGAGCGGGAAGGGGGGAAGGAGTGGTGGGGGACGTGTGCGGGAAAGGCCCCATGCCCTTCCCTGCCTCCCTCCCCGCGGTATGCTCCCCGGAGCCGGTGGCTCGTCTGGTTGCAGTGCCGGAGGGGGAAGAGGGGGGAGAAGTACCAGGCACGCCCTGCCAGGCAGAGCCGAGCTCCCCGCGGCACTCAGCTCCACACGGCGTAAAGAAGCCTCTTTCTCCATCCCGTAGGGCGGCCCACTCTGTCTGCCTTGGTTTAACACCCACACCCTGTGACTGTTGAGGCTGATGCGAAAGAGTCTTTGGCTCCACAAACCCCAAGGAGCCGGGAATAGGGAGCCACGGGGGGAGAGGGGGTCGTTTTTGGCAGTTATGATCTATGGAGGCAGATGAGCAGACCTGCTATTCAAAATACTGCCCATTGTGTTGGTAATGGTCCGCTTATGACTGGAATAACCCGTTTAATATTAATAGAGCCTTTTAAGGCTGCGGTTTCCTGGGTGCTGGGCAGGAGGGCGAGCAGCGCAGGTGTTGGGGCAACCTGTGCAGGCGGTGGCCCGGCCGCGGCTCCCGGCGCAGGCAGCGAGCAGGTGCTGGCGGGACGCGCACCCTCTGCACCCGGGCGAACAAAGGCTCGGCTCGCCCGGGGTCTGCGAGCATGAAGAATTGTTTAATTTCAGGGGAAAGTGAAAGGCTCTGCTTCTGCCGGGACGTGACATTTCCTGTGGTGAAGCCTGCATTGGCTGCTAATAGAGATCTAATTGATGGGTGAAGTCCCATTTCCGCGCTTTCTCCTTTATTGCTCCATCCAGTCTGTTGCAAAATATAACCTTAATCTGATTTAGCAATTCCTCCAGGATTTGGTGCAAGCTTACAGCACAGGAAAAATCGTTATTAAAAAAGTTAAAATACAGACTTGGATTCGGTGCGTTGCCTTTTTAAAAATTATTATTATTATTATTATTATTATTTTGTTTTGTTAGTTCTTTCTTTCTTCTCTTCCTTTTTTTTTTTAGACCCAACCCCACCCAGACTCTTGGCAATTTGACACGTTCCTTTTCGGTGATGACTCTTGGTTTTATGACTATTAATATCAGAAGGGGTCTGCGATAATGCAGATGTCCCTCTTTGTTTTAAATGCAGATGTCAGCAATTTGCAGCCTGGTTTCCGAGCTCGGCTCCGAGCGCGGACTGAAGCCAGCCCTGACGGAGAGGCGCATCCCGGCCGGCGGCGCATCACCACCCGGGGAGCGGGAACAAGAGGGGCAAGGCACCGACAAGTTTGGCTATTGACGTCGTCAGAATAAAAATATAAGGATAAATAACAATCAGCACCGTTTTTCTGGAACTCATTTCTCTTTGTCTCCCAGGGGATAAAATAATTCGTTTATTTTCAAAAGGCTGGCACGGGACCCAATGGCAGCCGGCCCATTCTCTTCCTGCCTGCAGGGATGTGCACGGGGCTGTTCTCCTCCCGGGACTGCAGACGAGCAGAGGGGCCAGGGCAGACCGCATGGCCCCGGCCTTTACACCTGCGGGCAGTTTAATGGCCCCAGGGGGCTGCTGGGTGCCCCCCGGGGCCAACAGCCCAGTTCACGTAGGAAAGCAGCAGACAGGGCAGAGATACCCCTTTTAATTGATTCTTCGCCTTTTTGCCTTTTTCTTCGACATTTTTTTTCTTTTTTCTTTTTTTTTTTCTTTTTTTTTTCTTACCGCGCTATCAGAGATGGAGAGGAGTGTACAGGCATTCTGGACCTATACAAACTCTCTTCAGTCCCCCTCGATAGGTTTAATGAGGCGGAACACGATGAAGGGGATTTGAACCGGTCTAAATGATTGATGAAGCCTGGGGCAAGGCTGAGCTTTTTCTGGATAAAGCCCCATACATCCCGTTATAATGGCTGGATAGTGGCAGGGCCGGGCTCCTTCAAAAGCCGTGGCCCAAGCGCATTGAGAGGAAACAGGGAGGGAAGGTGCTCTGTTGTTACCTAATCAGCCAATGCACTGAGCCACCAGCCGCCGGAGGCAGGAGTGCGCTGCCGGGGAGGTGAGGCGGGTGAAAGGGGCACTCCTGACACACTCACACGCGAGCACACACACAAACACCGCACGTGAAAGGGGCATTCCACAAAAATACACACATGGGCACTCCTGGCACGCTCACATGTGCACACACACAAACACCGCCTGTGAAAGGGGCAATTCCACACAAACACACGCACGGGCAAAAGGGGCACTCCTGACACACTCACACGCGAGCACACACACAAAGATCACACGTGAAAAGGGCGTTCCACACACACCACAATACACACGGGCAAAAGGTTGCAACCAAATCCCTCTCTGGTGTGATGGCACGCATGTAACACCTGTAACACCCCACACACCCCCAACATACACATGTGTGAGCAGAACAGTGAGCCAACAGCTGTGGATGCTGCAATGGTATTTAAAAAGCAGATTAAATAAAGGAGGTTAAAAAGTCTGTTGTCTTAAAAATCCCAAATGGAGAGGTGGAAGAGAACTTACAGATTTGATTTCATTTTCCATGGAGTTTTGAGGTCCCCAAGGCTTCTAGCTGAGCTGGCCACTCTTTTTTTGGCAGGGAGAAATATAATCCAAGCCCTGTTCCCAGAGAAGATGAACATTGTGGTGGTTAGCCCCTGTGGCCCTAGCAGGATGGTAATGGCTGTGGAAAGCCATTCTGGCAGATGTGGCAAAAAACTCGATCCTGACAAGTGAGCAGGGAGTGACAAGTGTCCTGTTATGGTGGCATGCTCAGGTTTGTGTAAACTCTTCTCAGGTTAAGTTCTTTTTAATTTTTTTTTTTCATATTTCCTTTGAAGTAAACTAAAACAATTGCCATGTAAATACTAGATGGAAAAGCTCTGGTTTTATAAAGAGTGATATGCAAATATATCCTATTGATCATAATTGTCTACATGGAAGAGTCTCATTGAGGTTCCACTAAAGTAATCAATTCACTGATTAAAATGTGCAAAGTAGTACCTTGAGTATATGTGTACACTAACACACATTCTGTATGCCCAAGTATTGTGTAAATTAGTGGTGGGAAAAATCCTATGTAAAAATGTATTCTCTTAAGGGGTGATCTTCTAAACCTTGTCTGTGCCTTTCACTTTAACAAGCAAATGTGATCTGATTGCAAGGAGAAGAATATTTTGAAACCCTGAAGTTAGGGCTCCTGTGATGAATAAAAAATCCTCTACACCATCTTGTGTTTCTCAATAATAGCAAAGTTCTAGAAACAGTCTTTTCCCCTTTTATAGTGGTTGAAAATACATCATGAAAAAAGATGGTTTGAATTATTTGTACAGAGGCAGAATTCAATACAGCAACGAGAACAGGTTGTAAGGGGAAAAGGATCACTATTCATTTTTTCACTTCATCTCTTACCACTTCAGCTTTGATTGTTCACCGTTGGGACCAACACCTCAATCCCGAATCAGATAAAACTCTTACTGTAGTCAGCAAAGCGAAAATCTTGTTCACCTTATGAAACCCTACTGATTTCTGAGGAGCTATTTATACCCGCAGAATGAGAAGATTTAAGAGAGACGCAAAATAGGAACCTTTCTTGAACTGAATCCTCATCAGCTGCCTTGGGTTGGGAGTACTCTAAGTGCTAGTAAACTAGTAGATGAAGTTTTTACCTTTCCTCAATGCTAGGAAGTTAAGGATGAATTAGAGAACAACTTTATTAAGAAATGTGTATGAAGGATGAGTCATGATTAGCGTTGTCTTGGAGAAGCAATAGTGCTTTGGGAAAAAATAAAAAAAGACAAAAGAAACCGGTGAGGTAAATTAAATTATTAGTATAGTTCAATTTGTCTCTGAAAACCAAACAAAGACATTTGGAACAATGAAAAGAGAAACTGCTGGTTGTTTCTTCCTAGATACAAACTCTATTACATCTATCAATTTCCTTTCACCTTTTAATTATCTTGATTTTATTATTAACAAGAACATTACAGCATATTCAATCCTAATCTACATCCAAGGATCTCAGAGCATTTTACAAGTATTAATGAATGAGCAGGACATGAAAAGAATCTGTTATTTTGTACTCAGTTACTGGTGACTTCCTGGACACCATAATGCACATGGAGTTTCACAGTCTAGAAACACTGTCAGGGTGAGAACTATTTGTCTACTTTTTTTTGAAGGAAAAGAAGTGCCATGAGATAACAAACTGTGCATAGTTTGACTTAGAAACCAGGACTCAGCAGATCAGAATCCAAGCCCGATGATTGTTAGTCTGATGCCCTGCCACCAGCCAAATCCCTGTCTCCCCTCTATCTAGTTCAGTGTTAATACTAAACTGTCTCTTCCCTCCTGGCAAGGAATACCAACATCTGCTGGCTCCTTGCAGAAGGAATACCCAAGTGTCCCACTGGTGTCGCTGCCCTGTGACACCTCACCCAATGTCACCACAAAAATTGCTGCACAGGTCCTCTAACACTAGAGACTAGGTCAGTTCATTTAATAGTAATAGAGTTGCTCTCCTGACAACTTTAGCTCTCAATCCTTCATGGAATGCATGATTTGGTTCAATTCATCCCCTCACATGTGGTGTCTTTGTCCTGAGCACTTTCTTTCTGTCCCAAATATGCAAAGTGGAAGAGAAAGAGGTTGTGAAAGCCCAGAAAGTTGGTGGCAGTGACCAGCCAGGGGGGTTTTTGCCACTATAGCATCCATGGTACCACAACAGAGGCACTGGATAATGCAAAGGCCTGGAAACTGACAGTTCCCATTACTTTGTGAGGTGTTCAGAAGAAGTTCAAAAGCCTGTCTTCTTCCTGATTCAGTAATTTGAAGGGAACTCTTCATAAGTTTTCCTCCTTCCACAGGGATTTGATACACACCGAGGAAGTGTAGGCTCCTGTGGTCTTCTCATTCAAAAATTGTTTCCTACCTCATCAGGAATAAGAAAACTCCACAGTGATATGAGCTCTTTTTCAGCTTGTGTCAACAGAGACTCCTTTATACGACAGAGCTGTCTGTGTATGTGCACAGCCAGAATACTCCTCTGATGAAGTGCAGGGTCAAGTGATACATTGTTTTTAGACTGTACTTGCCTGTTTTACCAGTACTGTAAACAGGTGTTAGTTTAGAAAAGTCAGACAAAAGCTTCTAGTTCCCTCCAAACAGAATTTCACCCATCAGAATTCAACAGACCAGAGGCTGACACAGATAAATCTTGTGTGAAACATGTTTAATAACCAGCATTTTGGAACTTGAGGTAGAAATGGGTTCCCCAAGAAAGCAACCATGTTCTTAGCTTTTGATATATGAAAAGAGAAAAGAGACAATCCTCTTTTCTTTGTAGACTCTTATGCTCATGAGCTTTCTAGAATGTGACCATTTCTTATGGGCTTGCAGCTAGATTTATTTTTCTGATTAATACATTTGAAAGGTCTTGTTTGGGTGGATTCTCTGATTCACACAGTCTGAACTCAAAATTATATTTTTCTTTAGCAAAAAAAAATTGAAACCTTATCCATTTTATGAGATGCAATGAACGTATTGTCTGCTGTTTTGCTGTCATTGGATTTCAGACTGTCCTCTGGGTTCCCATGTTGGAGCATGTGCTTGGGCAAACACATGCAATAACATACAGCCCAGTCAGTAGGATTGCAAAACTCTTATTTACTCAGGAATTTAGACAAAAAATATCTGAGATCTCTTGAATAATTGTCCTGATAAATGCATGAAACACTTACTTAAAATGTTTAAATTTTGGAGAGTTTTTTTTTTAACAGGGAAATATAATGGCCTTCCTGTTTACAGGTGAAATGGTCATCAAAGACAGAAGAATATAAAGTATTTACAGCTATATTCAAAACAAAATAGACAAAAATTTCTGCCAGCATCTTCCAGGCTGGATACTTTGAATTAGCTGTCTGTAGCACACATGTTTTGATTGGACATGTGTGCATCTTAAAAGAAAATGGCTGGCAGTCAGAGATACTGAACTGTCACCGTTAAGTATCTTATTATGGTCTTATTTTCTTTGTGGAGGAAATATTTTATAAGAAATCTCATTTAGTTTAGGATATTTTCTTTGTGGACGGAGTCTCTTTTCTCATCTAATGCTGCCATATGCAAGCATTTGAAAGCATCTTAGCCCTTCAGATTGCTCCAAAACAGCAGTGCAGGGAGTGAAACTAGCAACAAAGATCCGTGGTGCTGCATCCCCATTGGGCCTGGCAGAGGCTCCTCCTGTCAGTGGTCAGTTTTTATGACAGAAGAACAAAGTGCCGAAGCTGCCTGCAGCTTCATTCAGCCCCGCGGTTGCCCGGGCAGGCCAGCAGCCAGAAGCCAGCAGGCAAAATTTAACAGCCACGCTTCAAAACACTGGTAACAGCCATCAATGGATCCATAACTCTCAGCTCTCCAGATATGGGGTCATCTTTCAATACTACCCCACTGTCATATACAACATTTGTCTTGTCCTGCATTCAACTAATTGTGTCAATCTACAGGGTGACTCTATAATGCACATATACAATAGCACAATGAAAGCAATAATCTCCTGCCCAGTCTCTTTATTTATTTAAGTGCTATTACAAAGTTTCCTGCAGCAAAGAGAAGCTGGGAGGCTCCAGCCTATTCCAACCATGCAACAGCTATCCTGATGAAAGAATGTGCTGACCTAAATAAGTTATACGTTTCTGTGACGTTTTTCTTTTTTCAGCCTGAAAACACTACTAAGCAGTATGGAGGAGGTTGGGGAAGTGACTTCATTAATATTTTAAAATTTGTAGCACAAAAAGAAACAGAAATCCTAATAAACAAAATTTGTAATTCCTAGGTAATTATTTTTCCTTCTGACATTTTTAAAGTGAATATTCACAATTTATATTTATTATAAGTAAATGGCAAATATAAGACATATAAAATAGCTCAAAGCTTTCTCAGTTTAATGGGTTTGTAGCTCTAATTTTTGAAATCTTAATATCATTTTGTACCTTTAACATAAATAACTTTTATTGTAGCAAAATTACTCCTTCTTAGTTGAAAATTCTGTTCAGATAATTACAATAAAGTACTAGATATTGCTGTTCTCAGCATCATTGCATTAATTGCACAAGTGACCACATTTGGCTAATGTCCATAAGCCTCACGATCAATCAGGATTCATCCTTGCCCTGCTCTCATTCCAGCACTCTGCCAATTCCTCTTTTTAAAGACTCACACCTCTTAGGACCAGCCATAAATCGATGTTTTAAGAATGTCCAAGGTTGGATTAGTTTGCTGGAATCAAGGTGGCCACCCAATCTCAGCAAGTACCTGCAAGTCACTAACAGCTATCTTCTCACAGTAATGTCCTTGTAGAAAGCATGATGCCTTCTCATCATGTGTTTATGACAGCATCTGGTGGATCTGCCAGCAGGGATGGAGCCCTTTCTGCCCAGCTGCTGCCCCAAGACAGACAGAGGTAACTCACCTGGGATCACTGAACTGTCCCAAGTACTGTCCATCCACCAAGCAGTCCTGCCATATCCAACTTCCACTGAGAGACTGAATACAGAGCAAAAAGTCAGATGAGGCAAAATCTTCTCATATAAGCAGTTTTTGTTACTTTGATGAAGTAACAAGGGAAACACGTAGCAGAAAGCTGGATATATCAAAAAACATATTGAATATTCTTGGATGGAAACTTTTCTGATCACCATACATTTGACTAACATTGTAAAAAATATCTTTTATGGAGTTCTTAAAATAATCAGGTGACTAGAAAAAATCCTTTCTGTCTGAGAAACAGGAAAATGCCCCTAATCATCGTCTGGAGAATGAAATAATAATGAAAAAGAAATGGATCAAAATGACAAATGTACATCTTCAATAATGCATCACCACAATGATTTACAATATTGAGGGGAAGAAGAATGAACATGTTCACATGTGCCCTTCTCCATTTTCTATAGAAAACAAGAAGCAAAAAAGTGCTCCACCAAAGACATTCACAGTCACAGAATCACAGAATCATAGAATTAATGGTTTGGGTTCAAAGGGACCTTAAATATTACCTTGTTCCAACCCCCACTGTGCCACAACGTCACCTCCCTAGACCAGGTTGGTCAGATCTCTGTGGATACCTGGCCTTGAGCACTTCCAGACAGGCAGGCAGTGCCCCATACCTCTCCAAAAGGCTGTGGCTGCAAGTACCTGGAGTACCTGCTCCCCTAGCACAGGGCAGGTTTGTGCCAAAACCTGAGGAGGGACCCTGAGAGCAGGACACTGGGCAGCTGAGCAGAGTGGGCTCTCAGTGAATGTGTGTGGGCACTCAAAGCTCATTAAACTGAGCTCTGCTTGCTTTGCTGCAGTGTTTTGTAAGAGTTCTCAAACCTAGTTCCATCTCAAGAAAATAAAAGTACCAGTCCTAAATGCAGTTGTCTGTAAAAGGCAGACAGTGTGAGATCTAATCACGCTGCGAGACTTGGTGCTTAACAACCTGACTGAATAACGAAAGAATATTTAGGTGAACACCATGAATATACCTGTCCTGCCCTCTTTTTTCCTATAGCTCTTGGTCTGTGAAGGTTGGAACAAGATATTTGTGAGAAGTTCATACGACACAAATAATAACAGCATGAACTATCCCAGCTCCAGTGCTGGGATAGATCAGAAGTAAGTTAAAGGATATTTATATAGCAGGATACAAAAGACAATTAAAAACTTGGTCATATGACCAAAACTTTATATGGGGACCTGACAGTATTTGCAATAGGTTTTTCTTAAAACAAAAAGACAAAACTCATCATATTTTAAATAAAATCCTCCAAACTCACTGAAAGTAATATCTTTCTTGTTGGTCAGAGATTCTCAGAAGGGCCAGGAATTTTAGATATTTAACACTGACAGTGACCAAAAAGCCAAAAATGGTCTCAGTGGTACTTTGGCCTACTTCTCTGTAGCAACTCCTGTCTGTAGGAACAACTGCACATGATTATGGTCTCCCTGATGCAGTAATCCAATGTTTCACTCAGGATTTACCTCTTGTAATATCCTTTTACCAATGAATATTTCTAATGTTAAAAAAACATAAAGTCGTGACATCAGCAGCCTAGTAACAAGTTTAAGCAACTAGAAAATATTAGTATTGAGCACATAATTTAACTTGTAGTCCTAATGAAGTCAAAATTTGTCTGAGAGCAAAGGAGTGAGGACTTCAGAATAAGTCCCATCACTGCCCCTTCCATTTTCTTTCATGCCAGTGCTTACTTGAAATCTCAGCACACAGGAGAGGGGGGAGGTGTGTTAGATGTGAGCACAACAGAGACAGCATGCTTGTTGTAGAATATAATTTAAAGCACGTAATAACTGTAGATGTCTCACATGTGGCCAGACCATACACGAATTACATGTGCAGAGTCAAAAGTCCTAATTATGATTGCTGCAAAGAGCAGGCTCTGAGTCACTGGGAAGTGAGCTGGTTTTTGTAGATGCCTTCTTTGAGAAAGTAAATGCATCTCCTAAAAGACCATCTTCAGGAAACAGCCTGTACATATATATCTATATATATATAGACATATATAGATATACACACACACATATATATATATGTTCTACTTACTACATAAATGCAGTTGTTTGAAATTAGGAGGATTTTCAGTAAAGCTGTAATATTTGTATATCTACACAGTCACTATCTATTCCATATACACAAACATCCGCCTACCCAGAAAATAATTATGGATAATTCAATGTTCAGATTCGATAATGGATGCTCAAATAAATATGAGAATTCCAAGCAAATTTGTGCAAATGAAAAAAGATTTCCTCTGACATAATGGCATGGTGCAAGGCTGTCTGTAATGAGCTGTAATTTGTCTGGAAGAGCATTTTAAAGGGGTTGATCCATCCACTGGAAGACCAGCAACTGCTCTGAGACTAGAAGCAATGAGCCAGCCTGCCTCGTCTCAGAGGAAATTACACCACAAGCAGGCCAAATTTCTGACAACTTCCATAAATTATTTCAGATTTTCATATTTCAAATTTCATCTGCATTCATCATGTGAGTTTGACTGGGGAAAAATGTCTAGGAGGAGCTCTGCTAGCATTCAGTGCAGCAGTCCCAGGAGCCTGCCCTGGGACTAGATAATTGAATTTAGTTTTGATTAGATTATTCTTGCTGCAGTCTACTGCCAATCTGAAGTATTGTGCCTTCTCTTCTACTTAACCTTCCTGCCCCATGCCTGCTCCAGCCTGCATGCAGCTCTCTGTATTGCAGAATATATTTGAACAATCAAACTTAGGAGTTATTATTTTGCTTTCCATTGTCCATCCTTATAAAAGCACACATCTTTCACTGGGTTCCCTCTTCCCTGAAATCAGATTACTTCTTTTTTTTAAGTTTGTAATATTGTTTACCATTTTCAGTGGAAAGTGCCCTGTAATTTAGGTGGAAAATCTAAAATCATTACTACATCTCTGGATGATGCAACATACCATAAATAAGGATCATTTCTAAAACAGCTATAATCATCACTAGGCAATACACAGGAGAATAAGAACAGGTAAATAATGAATTCAATCATCTATTTAACTAAAAATCTATTGTTAACCAAAGTTATTAATCAAACCTTTAGCTAGTGGTCAATTGAAAAACAAACAAAACACAACTCCACCCCCAAACTAGCTCCACAGTATTTCTTTGAAAGTAATCTGTTAGAAATGCAGAATATGAACTTTTAGCAAAAGAAAAATTCAAGAACCATGAACCACAAAACCCCCTACAAAAGAAAAACATTTATGAAACAAGTATGGCAGAACACCAACAAAACTCCCTCAGCTAAATAGATATTGTTACTAGCAGTAACAATATGCAATAAATGCTTCTTAATGCATAGGCATTATTTTTCCCTACTTACAAAATATGTCTGAAATTATACATGTTTTAGGAACAAAATACTTGTAATTCTCAAGGTCATAGTCTGGATTATTAGAATCACAGATAAGATAAACAAAGTTAATGCTGTTCTTTAAGTAATATCTATCACTTCCCTGTTATTGAGTTATTTCTTTTAACAATATAGGTGTTTTTGATGCTATGTGTCTGAACTGAAGACTTTAGATTCTCTATTGTTCTCCATTTTGATGAAAAAAATCGAATTTGGGTCTGTTATATTGAGTTTTGTTCCGTAAATATACTGAAATCATATTTTTGTTAGAAACTATCAATAAATCCAGTATAAGAAAAGTAATAAGATACAAATATGAGCAGGACCTTTGCAAAGGAAATATTGCAAAGAGAGTGTGTCCATAAAATATATTAGGGAGTATGCTTTCTCCCTTGTGTTTGAAGAAGATACAGCAGGAATTTCAGGGAATTGTGCTATTTTTAATATAGATACAACACATGGAATAAGATGGCTGTAACTGCTGGGGGAAAATGTTTTAGAAAGTGATCAAGAATGAACTGCTAATGAATAGATTGTCTTAAAAGGCCATTATTTATTGGTTTGAAAATGTTTCTCATTAAAACAATTTACCAATGCAAGGCATCTCACTCCAGAAAATGTCTGTATGTGTACACACACAGCCCAACACACCCTCTACATGTGCATATGGAGTCATATGTACAAGTAAACGTGCACAGCCATGGTCTTCTTATGTGCACATATGCACAGGTGAGTTTGTATTTTTGTGTGATTTCTCTTAATCTACGAGAAGATTCACCACCACAAGATCTGGGGAAAGCAAGTGCTGATGAGAGGGAGGAAACATTGAAGACAGCAAATGAATTTGTGGAATGTCCCACCAAGTGCAGTTAAAGGCAGAAAGAAAATAGCCATACTTGCTGCCTGTGAGTCCCACCCCACAGATCTGATATGCTGCAATTTTACAGTTGTAGCTGTGCTGTAAATAAGGATTATGGTATGTGAGAAAGGGCCTATGGACTCCAGTGTACAGCTGCAATGGCATGAGAAACCCAGAAAGACTCCCCAAAATGTATGCTTCTCTTGCTGTTTACTGAACAATCTCCAGGGTGGCACAGGGGAGGAATTCTTCTGACATCATCTGGTTTTGTCTACATTTTATTAAAAAACAATTTACTTTCAGCAACAGGAGCTGTCTTAAAGACCTATTGTTTTCCCTTGTTTCAAACAGCATCAATGGCTCATTCCTGCTCTTACTGAACATCCTCGGGCTCCAGCTTTGTGCAGCAGCTCAGGGCTGTGAGGACTGTGCGAGGCAGCTCTCGGCGATCTGCACCTGACACGGAGATCACACAAGGCAGCATCAGGACTCACCTGTTTCAGACACCCCACAGCAGCTCAACTTTTGGAGCCTTACTGTTGGTCACGTTTTTCTTTTACACATTGCATACATGAGCCTTATGACATAGTGTTTTTTGTTTTGAGGTGGGTTAAAAAGTCTCTTCTTTTCCTAAAACTAGTATTCAAAAGTAATATTTGTGAAATAGTCCTAAATATGTGACATATAGAGTGTTTGCAATTTGAATTACTGGTGGGAATACGCATTATTATTTAGAAACACGCAGAATCACCTTTTCTGCAATGTAAAAGAATATAATAGCAAAAATATTTAACTAAGAAGAGTCATGACTAAATTCAGGTAATTCTAATATAATTTATAGTTATTTAAATTATTAAGCTGTGTATTGTTTTCCTGTTGTGCACAATTTCAATTGCCATCAAGCATTGCAGGTTTGATCCATGCCCTGCTGCTGATAAGGGACGTTTCTGCCTCCCCTCTCTGCTGCCACTCTCATCCCTTTCCCCTCTTCCCTTTTTTCCTGTGTCCAGATTCAGGCTCCAGCTGCTTTGCATTTTTTGCTTGATAACAGAACTAGGACCTTAAAGGTCTTTTTACAATTTTCCATTCTAGATACACTGTTCTTGCTTTTTGTTTGTTTTGGTTTGGTTTGGGTTTTTTTTTTTTTTTGGGGGGGGTGTGGGAAATGTGTGTTTTTCTTCTTGTTTAACATTTCTTGCTTCTTGAAAAAAGTTTCCTTCAAGTTCTTAACTAATGGTAAATCTAAAAAAAAAAAATGGAAGAAAGAAGAAGATCTGTAATGGCATGTGGTCAAATTGCAGGTAGAACTGATCACGGCTTGGCTTTGACTTATTGGGCTGTGAAGAACATTGACCTAAGGAATGATTTAAAGCATTTTGTCAGTTCCTGATACTGAGATGCCTTAGAAAGAGAGGTGGGCTGAGCCAACACTGGGAATTCTTCAGGATCTCCCAAAGAAGGAAAAGCCAGGCATATATGAAGAGTTGGCTCCTAGGGAAGAAAAAAAAAAGAAAAGCAGTAGCCTGTAGAAGAGATTGATATAGCTGGGTTTTTAAGAGCTTTTTTGGGAACTGATTGTAATTGTAATAGATATTTTTGCTGAAAGGGACCAAATTGATTCCTGCTCAGATTTGCACCATAATATCTATTTCCAAAAAATCTAATTAGGAAAAGGTGACCAAAAGGACACTTTCCAAAGATACAAGGTAGAAGCTTATTCAAGATTTTTACTACTTTTACTGTTAAAAGACACTGTCTCTTTCCCCTTAAGACCTTGCTCCTTGATATGGGATGAATAAGTGATTAGTGAGATTTAAAAAAAAAATCCTTTATTAAAGGATTTCATTTAGATAAAACTAAGACTCCAAGGATAACACATGTAACTCTTGGGTAACAGATATGATTTTCTATGATAAACTTAGAGCCCTGGAAAGAGGAAATGTTGCTTGAAATTTCAGAAGATAGGGTGATTTTTAAACCTGGAGTGAGTTTTTTCAAAATATGGAGAAAAAGATGGGGGGGTGTCTTTTTGGAGATAATTTATTGCCAAAGCAGTGCATTCCAAAATGCACTCTCACATCAGACCGTGCATTGCCAATCATTCAGCTGCTCCCTACGTAACAGCCAACATTGCCTGATGAGAGCAAACGGTTTCTGAGGAGCTAGACATGGACAAACATTTCTTTTCCTCCTGGAATAAATATGTAGCATAAACAGAAAGGATAGAAAGCAGCTTTTTCGAGGCAGCTCAGGTTTTCCCTGCGTTAGGCTCATTTCTCTCAGAGGTTAGAAAAGGACCCTCAGCCAGCTTGTGCCTGAGGCACAGGGCACCACAGAGAGACCAGCTGGTGCCTGGGATGCTGCTCCCCTCTCCCCAGAGCCTGAGCCCTGCAGCAGCCCTGGGTCCTTAGAGCAGCTCAGTAAATGCTTCGGTTTTCCTGTTACCAGAGCAGCTTGGAAATGAGGGAGCTGTAAATTATTTCCTAAACCTGACTTTTCTTTTTCCTCCCAGCAGGTCTTGGCTGAACAATTTGACCAGCTTCAACCATTTTGCAGATAGTCATTCCGATTTGTAAATGACTTTGTATTTAGCATTACAGTTCTTTATTAGGGTGCGCAGCTGATTCCCTTCTTTCTGAAAAAGAGTCTCAAATCACACTGAAATCAAAGTAACATCAACATTTGTGCCCCTTCCTCAGAAGTTCAGTTATGATTTTGAAAAAATAAAACTTGGACTGAAGCCATGTTTTGCAGATTTCTAGAACTAAACGAATGGTAAAATCTTATGGAAAGTTTTAGCTTGTTCAGTTTTTTGTGGATTTTTTTGGTTGGTTTGGTTTCCTTTAAATAAAAAATATGTATCTACATACAGACGTCTGGGTTTACCCAGTGGCTGGAAGCAAAACAGGCCTAACAACATGGGAAGATTCATGTCTTAGTATGTTGTACCCTACTGAAAACTGAGATAAGGGTATCTTACATCAATGAAAAAAAAATCTTTACTAATGAGTTTTCCAGTTAAATTCTGCACGGGACGGAACACCTTATTTTTCAGACATAAATCCAAACTTTTCTGCTCTAGATCTCCTTTTCTCTCCATAATGTCAACTCACATTTCTGGACGAGCAGATTTAACATCACTCTAAGGTAGTGGCCTTCCTCCTAGATCTCCTTAGCTTAAACACTGAAATAGTAGTGAGGCAGCTGTGTCCTCTGCCCAGAACAGATTATTAACTCTTCCAGCATCTAGAATCCTAAAATGCCTCTTAATGCCTTACTCCTCAGTCACACAAAATGTCCCCAGCACCGAGTGACAAATGAGCCCATCAAGGAGAGATCTGTCCCCTCGCCAGCAACCTCTGTGCTCTGCATATTCACCAGGATGGGATGGTAGCAGGAAATTTCCAACCATTTTTGTTCTAATGTGTTTTGGTTTCGTTATCATGTGTTAACAAAATACAGTAAATCTGCTAAACAATAGAGTGACTTCAAAGGCTTTAAAGCTTTTCCACAGGCTTTTGTGATGTGCACTGGACACAATCTGGGCTTTTAGGAAACCTCTCGTCTTCTGAGAAAATTATTTTCAGCACAGCCAATTCCCTCAGGCATCAGATACCTGGTTCGATTGTGTTCCATTTTCCTTGGTGCACCTGGAGGTCTTCTTTACAAAGGTATCTGTCCCTCACACTCATCAGCAGTCGCTGCCAGAGGCTGAGAGTTTCTTGGGTTCTCCCAATCCCCTGGTCAATGACCACATCCTGAGACAGCGATCCCAGTTGCCTGGCCTCACTTCCATCCAGAATGGTGTCATTGGCAGCAGCGTCCCAGATGCAGAGCAGCCAGGTCAGGATGGACTCGTTTGCCTGACGGGTGAATTCCCTCCGCAGGTCATGCAGCTCACCCAAGGATAGAGAGCAAGTGATGATTTCTGGTTCTGGGTCTTCTGGGTGAGAAGGTCCTGCTGCATCCTCATCAGTCATTATGCAGAGTGATTTACTCTTTGATTTCTTTTTCTGAACAGGGGCAACTGCTACTGGTTCAGGCTGTTCTGGATTGGCGATGGTTTGTGTGGAGATGCTGATGGCTCTTTTGGTTTCTTCCTCCTCTGTGACAGTCTTTGTAGACACAGACACTGTTGCTTTGCCTTTGGTCTGCGTAAACACGGATGCTGTTTTGGTTTTGCTTTCTTCTTTCTCCCTGTGTGAGAGTCTGTGTGGACAGGGATATTGTTGTTTGGCGCTCGATTCTTTCCTTCTTTGTGGCATTCTGTGTGGATACAGATGCTGTTGTTTTGCTTCTCCTTTCCACTTCTTCAAGAAGATGCTGCATTGCACCCTGTAGTGTTTTGTTTCTCAGCATGTTGCAAGCTGTGCAGAGAAGACAAAGCAGAACAAAAACTCTATGCTGAACTTGGCATCCAAAGAGAACTCCACATTTTCAAAAACTGCTGTGTTAAGTCTGAAAGGCTGGAAAAGGTAATTCTTCACCCCTGGGCTGGGTGAGATTGTTGAGGCCCCAGAAGCAGCCTAGATTAGGACAAGCAAACAAAATTGAATACGCATTCGAAATAATACTCATTGCTTCAGAGGTTATCATGCAATAGACATAATAGACCAATAAAGCAATTTTTATACCATACCCAGGTTTACACAAGAGCATTATAACTGGCAGATAATTCCCCATGTATGGAAAAATATAGAGGGAGAGGTATAAGAACCATGTGAGAATGCTGAGAAACATAGCAAATAGGTGGTTTCTATAGTACAAAATTGAAATTCTGACTTTTCTCAATACCTCACTGCCCCATGTTGTGCACCAAAATTAATGGTCTGGTTTGAAAAGAAAAACCAGTGAGACATTCCAAGTCATAAATACAATTTATTAGGAAAAGGGAAAATAAAACAAAAGGAAACAAAATACATGCAATAAGGAAAAAGAAAAATCACTGACAGAGTCAGAATAGAACCTGACGCCCTGTTGGCCAGGGTGTTGGCAGCAGTCTACTTGCAATGGTGGCTGCAGTCCTGCTGGAGTAGCAGTTGTGGCTCTGCTGAAGCAGTGATCCTGGAGAAAAGGTGCAACCCTCTGCTGGTGTTCCAGTGGTGATGGATGGGCCTGTTCTTCCTCTGGGAGTCCAGTGGAAAAGGCTGACTTGGTGTTCCAAGCCTCAGGATTTATCCAGGTAGAGGGGCTTGGTTACCTCCCCCCTGGCTGGAGCATTTCCCAATGGGATCATGGAAATTTATCAGTGGACTCAATGGCCCATTAGCAGAAGACTTATCCCTGGAAGGAGGAAGGGTGCTGAAAGACATAAGGAAACTGCTCTTGATAGTTACTAATCACCTGGCTTATCAATGGAAGATTACATCACTCCATCCATCCCAGATGGTAATAGAAAAACACAATCCTATTACATTTTACTCTGCCACCCATGATAGCCTAGCCCTAGCCCTAGCCCTAGCCCTAGCCCTAGCCCTAGCCCTAGCCCTAGCCCTAGCCCTAGCCCTAGCCCTAGCCCTAGCCCTAGCCCTGGCCCTTGCCCTGGCTAACATCAAAGGCAATGTGTGTAGAGATGACATCTACAGATCTGGGTTCAGGAGCAGGAGTGCAGGCTCCCAGGATGTCCCAGTGGCATGCAAAGGCAGCTCAGTTTAGGGGTAGTTTAGATAAATCCATTCTTTCACTGGTCAGAAGGACTTTTCTTATTGTTAAGTTCTATCACTGTATGCTGTGCTTTTATTTCAGACTTCATGCATGCATTTTTTTCCCTGTTTGCCTAAGAAAATATCAACAAAGATTCCAGAGCTCAATCCAGAGTAGCTCT
Organism: Thryothorus ludovicianus; assembly: GCA_013397245.1. Classification (NCBI taxonomy): domain Eukaryota; kingdom Metazoa; phylum Chordata; class Aves; order Passeriformes; family Certhiidae; genus Thryothorus; species Thryothorus ludovicianus. The sequence goes on along the minus strand of VZTB01013008.1, from coordinate 691,697 downwards.
GTAACATGGAGGACTGTTAATAATAAACATTTTCTACTGGCTGAATTTGAAATGCTTCTGCAAAATACATGGATGTACTGTCCTGCACAGTTCCGAGTATATTGTATAGTTTGGATACATGATAGATAAGCAGCAGAAAAGTGATCCTATTGATGGGCAAAGGCTGAGACAGTTTGATAGGAGCAGCATCACTCCATGACTTTCACCTGTGCATGGTCCTTCAAGGCTGGTGGGCTGGCAGCAGGCAGCCAAAACCTGGCACAGGAGCACGGTAGACTTTGATTGTGGTGTTCTGCCTGTAGTACAAGGCTGCCTGTTAAATGAATTGCACCCTGTGTGCTGCATAAAGGATCTTGTGCCTCCCAGTTCAAGGGACTGCCCTTGTGTACAGCCAGCTCCCATTCTCTCCTGATACAGCTATGCTCTCAGGAAAACCCTTTGTTGTGGAAAAGAAAGAGAAAAGCTAACCAGCAGAGCTAACCACAAGAGGAGGTGTAATGTGTACAAAAATCAGTGTTTGGATGGCCCTTTGCTGCCTAGGAAGAAACTGCTGAAGGACTGAACAAAGCATATAATTAAGGCAACTTCTGTTCAACCTATCCCTCAAGAATATCCTTACCTTTCAGTGCATGTTTGAGCCCTGGTAGCTGATGTGTACTGCTGACAGCTGCAGTGCTGCCTGCCTGGGTAGACATCCTCCCTCTGCTTCTCTGCCTCTCTACCCACACTGTCCTGCCAAGCACCTGGGGGGCTACAGCCACAGTTCACAAAGTGTCTGATAAATGTTAAGCAATTAAGTTCAATCTCTGACATGAGACGCAGATTGTTGAATGCTCTATCATCAGGTCTCAAATTCTAAAAAACACTGGACTCATTTGACATAGACAATAAAGGCAATAATGACACATAATCTGGGAAATGTTGGGTTGCTTTTTTTTTAATACAGTAGCAGATGCAGGGCTGACTCAAGCCTTCCCAGTAAGCACAGGCAAAATTCAATTTTTCAGTTGCAGCAGAGCAGTTCCTTGGCACCAGCCCACTTAGATGACTCAGAGCACCAAGGCAGAATGTATTCCCATGGCCCTGCTCTGCACATCCATCCCTACACTTCAACTTACTTTCCTCCTACCCTATTTCCTGTTTACATCATCATCCAACCAGAGTTGGCAGCAGGGGCACCACAGTGCATGGGGGACAAGAAACACGGCCATGTCCCAGCCCCACCTCTGACATCCTCACCTGAGGAGCTTGCTTTGTGCAGGACTCCCCTCTGCCCAGAAGCACAGGCTGCCTGGTACTCTCATGTGGGCAATATGTGCCAGCCATGGCTCCAGGCTCCTCACCTGGGTCTGGGGCTTTACAAGCCCCTTCAGGCCCTGGTCCTAGGTGACAGGCTTGATTTACTGACTCCTGGATGTCATCCTGAATCCAGCTGTCTTCTCTTCTACTTGTAAGCCTTGCAGGCTTAGAAGCAGATGCTTCTGTTGCTGCAAGTCTGAGAAAACTTTTTGTTTTATATACATTCACAATGGCATTTCTCATTAGTAGTCACCGAGATAAAACTCATAGCAGCCATAATGCTCTGTATCAGAGTCATCTTCTAGGACTCTGATGCCCCAGAGTCAGCTACCTGATCTTTAAATCACTGAACTTGATGCCACTTTTTTTGGACATTAGTTCTGCTTGCTCTTGGGAAAGGAGAGGCAAGGGGTGCCTCACCTGCAGACAGGAGATGGGAGAAGGTCTATTATTCAGATGGCACCAAGAGAGCAGGAAAAGTGAGCTTCAGTAAGACACAGTAATTGCTCAGTCTGGGCTGTACCACATCCTGCAAGAATCTATTTCTTTCAGCAAAGACTGTTTGTTAATTTTTATACCCAAGCAGTTTAGCAAAATGAGGATTGTTTTAAGCCTGCATCAGTGTTTCCAGATTTGATTCAGTGAAATTTATTAAAAAACATGAAAGGTTAAATGGCAGATTATGTTTCCTCTCCTGACATAAAAATGTCTCACACACAAGTGAATGTATCACAGTCATTCTTCCTGCCTGTGTGTTTTCCAAGGACCATAAGAAACACCTACTAAATGCCACCAGACATTGATCTCTGCAGGAAGGGCCAAGATAGGCACTGCACTTGTTTTCTTTCCTGTTCCTCCCCATTCCTTCTCTTCCCTCCTACATATGTAATCAGTCATGGGCTGAACTGATGGTGGTGGGTGGGTGGGTGTCCCCACTCTGCTATGCAGGTAGTCCCAAGGGTGATCCCTATGACATTTCTGTGGTAGCTGCAGGGAGGGGAGCAAGGAGATGTAGGACTTAATGGTCTCCTTAGCTCCCTTCTTACCTCCCAGAGAAATCTTTTTTCCTTCCAGCTGAATTTTTTTCCTTCCAGTTTGGGAATGTAGGTCTCATTAATGAGATTAATGGGCACTGATTGTATGTACAAAGAGGACAATAGGTCCCTAAGAAGAACCATGCCTCCTTTGGGGAATGTCAATACAAATGGGAAGATGTGGATTTGTTGTGGTCTTTTTAGATGCCAGAATACTACCAGAACAACAGCATAGCATGGAAGCTGCTGGCAGCCCTTGTAATGGGAAATAATTATTGATGGTCAAAGAGTTGTGCAAATGTCTAAGGGTAAAGGTTGGAGTCCCTGTGGCTACCCAGTTAATAACACATTTCCAGATAAGAAATTTTGTCTATGAATTCCATGTTCATAATCAGAAGGTAAAAACAGGATTAGGACAGTTTTTACACATAGCTTGAGTAGGTGGGTCAGATTCAAACCTCTTTTCCTGTTTTGTTTTATTTTTTTAATTTTTAATTTTTTTTTTGTCTTCCTGTCCAGAGGAAGAAGTGTCTTAGTAAGACAGCTGGTAGATTTTTCTCAAGACCCCTCAAAACCAACAGAAAAGAATGCTGCCACAGTATGATATAACAAAACTCCAAACAAACCTGTTTTTTCCCATGGGTCCCAAATTTTCTCCCAAGATTTGCAATCTGATCTTCCTTCCAAGTCCTCCTGGTTGCCATCTCACTTCAGAGCAGTCTGAAGGATCTCACTCCCTAAAGCTGGCTGTCCAGTATTTCAGTAAAAAATATCTGCCACTAGTCCAACACAAAACTGATCACTTCATTTGGCTTTTAAAGCATCAAAACACACCTGACCTAGCCAGAATAATAAATAAGGCTTGCCTTTGGTTAGCTTCATGTTTAAAGAAATGTCATTTTCTACTAAAGATGAAGTGGAATTTTGTCATTTCAGGCTTATACCAAGCTGTCTTTATTAGAAAATGAAGTCTACATTTGAATGAGAACCTATTACTTCTATTAGTCCCTGCTGAGCCATCGCAAGTAAATATTATATACATTATTAGAAGAGATGAGGAGACCAGACAGATTGGCTTCTTGATCAAGGTTATGCTGTACTCATTATGCATCAGCACATCTGGAATGGTCCAGTAGTACCATGAGAATTCTTAATGCATTAATAAGGCTTACACCTCCTATAATTGCATTTGGTTGATTAACTTTCGTCCAGCTGGTCTTAGCTGCATAAAAAGGTACTTTATAAGCTTGTTACACAGAAGTAAATTCTGAACATCTTTGGCATATATCTTGCCAACTTTTATTCTGACCTGAATAACTCACTTTCTGGCAGCTTTTAGCACAGATCAATTTAAAATATCCATCCCAAATGTTAGCCCCCTTGAGCCTGAAACTTCCAGATGTAGAGTCATGACCATATGCCACAGAGAACTACTATGTATCATTTTAGTATTAGTTATTTTAATATCCATCCCTAGCTATTTTTCCCTACTTTCAGTGAAAGTTCAGCATTTACAAGAGTATAAAAAATTGCAAACCTAGATCTGTGGCTTTCTAAGGGCTGTGGTTTTAGCTTAGATGCTTTTGTTCCTGCAGCTGAATGCTTTCCAGATTGGAGCAGAGTCTATTTGCTCTTTGAGAAGTAAGGAAAGAATCCACACATTCCCCACCAGTTTAAAAGGAGACCTCCCCTTCTTTGTTGCACAGCAAACAAGGCAGCTGGGGGGGCCAGCTCTGCTTTTCCTGCCATTAGGTGTCACTGCAGTAAATGGAAATTACTGACAAACTGTTTGAAAAGAGGAGCCACTGCCAAAGATTATTCTGTGAGAAAAGAAATATATTTACAAAATAAATGATGGCTGTATTCTAGACCTAGGCTTTATTTCAAGTTTTCTTAACAAAATCCAATTTTATTTTCTTTTTTTTACTTCATAGTCCCCTAAATGGTTTGAAAGCACAAATACCCCAAACACTTCCAGAAATTATTTAAAGTTTTTGTTCAAAAGCCTAACCAATGTAGATTCCAAATGTATAAACAATTATTTTATCTGCTTCATATAATTCAGTTGTTTTATTGAAACTGGAAACATTGTGCAATACAAGGAGTTCCTCTGTATGTGCAGTCTGTACTCCCAGGTCTGTAGATGAGAAAAGAAAGAGCAAAGTATTTCAAAGTCTAGTTCTCCAACTTCTCTTTTAATTAATTATTTCCTTTCACTTTCACACACAGATTTTTAGCTTTTGTGATTGAAGTACCAGAAAACCCTCTAACACACTGTTGATTTTTTGTTTGTTTAAGATTTGCAAATTGCTGCCATCACTATCAGCTTTATTCATTTTATGTCTCCATAGCATAATCCACATAGAATATATCTACTGTTGTTGTTAAGAGCAGATATTTATGCTTTTAACAGCTGTCTTTGATCTACTCATGATTCCCTCTTATGTGGGCTGACTTTACCCCCATGTATCTCAGACTCCAATCTGTGCAAAAGCCATATTTTGCTCCTTTCCTCACCTCAGTCCCACTTTGAAGCACAGGCCCAGAACCCATCCAGGATAACTTTTAATCTGCATGTGAGGATCAGGCCACAGGTAGTGTCAGGGAAAGCTCCTGGATTCCTGAAGAACACTGAATCTGGTGACGATTGCCAAGCCACTTGCCAATAAACACAACCATTGTAGTTCTGAAGAGCCAAAATGAATTTTCAAATAAATTCATTTTAATTAGGCTTTCCAATGGCAATAAAGTATAGTATGTTGTGCTTACACTATTATATATATTTTATCAACTGAAGTAGTTAGTCCCGAAAATAATATTTCAGTAAATAACACTCTATCCTCATCTACCCACCCTCCATGCCAAAAAATTGTATAATGGAAACATGTGCAGTATTGCTCAGTGCAGATCATCCTCTGCTGGCTCTGCTCAGGCCAGCTCCTGCTCTCATAGGATCACACCAAACTCATCCATTGAACTGTCCAGACTCATCTCAGCCTCTTGCAACTCTATACCCAGTTATTTAATTTGTTTGATTGCCCAAGGTTCTTACGTAGTAAGAAGGCTCATGTATATGCACTAAGTCATGGTTTGACTTTCGGACCTAAGGGATGAAAGAGAATGCAGAAATCTCTGGTTCATCCTCTGTAGGTTTCTGTCACTGCAACAGGATTGATCTTCATAACCTGCTTCACCCACGTGATCCGTATCAGTGTCTGGAAAGTTTCACAAGTCCTGAAATATTTTTTTTCTTCTTGAAAAGAGTCGCAGTAATGACCTAATATTAAAAATCAAAAAAGGCAGATTTGTGAAAAGGTCAAAATATTAGCTATTTTTGTGACACAGGGACATATTATCATTTTATATGCATAAGTATGTATATATATATGTGTATATGTACTTTATATATTCTTAAAAATATTTTTAAAAGTGCATACTTCATACATATATACACATGCATATTTATGTATGTTCATGCGTGTACACATTTTGCACCTAATTCTAAGTTTATTTTTGCAGTAAGTAATTTAACTACTCTCCCGTTGTAATGGCTTACATTTTGGAAGATGAAGACAAACTGCTTAGACCTTGAAAAACACATGGGCTACTCAGATAGATGGCATCTGGGAGGACTCTGAACTCCCTCAACATTCTATAGGGAAAAACAGAGCCAGGTGCATTTCTTCCTAAATTAAATTAGCTGGAAGATGCCACATCCAATTGTAGTAAATTGATGTGAGAGTTTGTGATGTCTATAGCAGATCTTACAACAAAGGTCAGTGTGCAGAGACATAGACAACAGGCTGGTTGGTATACAGCAACTTGTAGTGGGGCTGTTCTAACAAAAGAAAGGAAAGATGTAAAATGCAATCAATTTTTTAATGCAGGAAAAATACAGTCTTAATGATGTATTTTAATTAGCCCACGTCAATAATTTATATTGTAAAAAATGTTAATATAAAATAGTGTTTGACAGAGGTATTTTGAGAAATGATTAGAAGATAATTTTTGCTTTAAAAAATAACAATATATTTAATGTAATTAAGCTAGAGAATAAAATAAACGTGAATTAGATGGAGAGGTAAGGTTGGAAAAGCAAACAGGTGTAGTTATCTAGTACATAAACTCATGGAAAAAATACTGACATATGTCAAATTTACCTATCATTGTCATAATTTTTAAACATTCTGCTTGACATCAACAAGTTTATATCGTGCTTTATGACACTTAATTATCCCTAAATTTATTTAATTAACTTCACAAGACATCTAAAGCAATTCAAATGTTTTCTTAAATAAATTATGAGAAAGCAGCAGTTAAAGGGAAGATACATATATATTGTGCAGAGAAAATTACAGTTGCAGGAATGGTGAGGTAAACACTGAAATACTTATATAAAAACTGCCTGTGCAACTGTTAACAAAATCTTAAATTGAGAGAGAGAGAGAGAGAGAGAGAGAGAGAGAGAGAGAGAGAGAAGGAGAGTGATTTTTTTTTTTTTGTTCTTAATCATGCAGGTTTTCTCCAAAGGTTTCTTGTCTTATGCAATGAACAAAATAAATACTTATTGAAAATTTGCTATTTTTTATATCTTAATCCCCAAGCATTATTTAACACATATTGTTCAAAATCTGAAGATGTTTCTTTTTTTGTAATTGCTTTTATATATCTTTCATCTCTTGTCTCAGTGCTTAAAAAATGCCCTTATATTTCTTTCCATCTCTAAAAAAAAATATCATTATTCCTATTTTGCAAATGACAACTGGGGCTGAAGTCAAAATTGCTAAATCTGTGTGCCCAAGCTGGAGCTTTTTGGAGGTTTATTTTTAGCCTTTAAAAGCACACTGCTCAAATCCAGTCTGCTTCCATATTATCTGTGATTTGCCCACATATTTCATGCCACTCCTTGGGTACTTCAACATGCCAAAACCAAGACAAGGCACGCCTCAGTGTGGATGTGCAGCTTTGTGATCTTCTCCATGGTAGACAGACGTGGTCAGGAGCTGCTTCAGGGCTCACTTTGAGAGGTGCAGCACAGTCAGGTGACACACCCCAAGGAACCAGCCTGCTCTTCCCACTCACTGGCATCAGTAACACTGTGAATACACCATTTCTCTATAACTCCAAAACAGGTCAAAAAAAACTCAAATAAAACCACAAATACTGAGTCTAATGGAAAACTCAAAGCTGAATAGCCCATTATATCGATTCCTTGGCTAGAACAATGGAGAAACTGTCAGCAGTGGTGAGAGCAGCACAGCCCTTTTGGACCATGAGTATCCCCTTTTAGTTCACCACCACTGTTTAACCTAGTCAGTATTTTTTCAGAAATTCTGGAGTCAGGTGTGGGAGATTGGGACTTCACACATATTTTTAACTTGTGGATTTGAATAGTTTAGCTATGTTTGTGTTTTAAATAATGCTGCTACAGCAGAGATGAGAGAACTGCACTTTGCATTTCAAAATACCTTTCAGGGAACGGGATGACTCAGAGAATTGGGAACAGGATCCGTGTCCTTTCACCCCTTCCCTGCCAATTCTAATTCAGGCAGGCCAGTAGTGGACAAAAAGTCACTCTGGGTGTCACCACAGCAGGGTGAAGTGCTTTGGGGACTCCATCCTTCCCCCTAATGGCCACACACTCCTATCATACCCCGTTCCCTCCCGCATCCACAGCCATTATATTCAGAACAACAACACAGAGGCCAAGAGGTGAATGAGCCTGAGTTAAATTACCTCTCAGCTACAGAGAGTAATTCTCCGAGACAAGAGGGAATGCATTGATGCAACAATAACACTGCAAGTTCTCCCTGCTCCTGGTTATCATCCTGAAGGCAGATACCCCCTTGTTTTTCTTTTTACTGTAGGAGATGTGTCATCTGCTGACTTGAGTACAGCAGGGACAGTAAATAAGATGGTGAGGGGCCTGCATCTGCCAAGAAATGAAAATGTAAAACTCCAATTTCTGTGTAATGGATAAACCGTTAGATGTGGGCGAAACTTATTTGAAGGAAAAAGTTCATGGATGTAATGGTACCAGACATGCAGGCAGCTTCTTCAAGCCTATGGTGTCATCCTACTGCTCCTCCACAAAATGAGAGCCTGTCCTGGGAATCTGGGAACCATGCTTGGGCCTGGGTGCTCTGAAAAATCAAATTTCCTTGTAAGAGAGCCAGAGGAGTCTGAAGAAGCTGGGAAGAGGCTCCTGCCTGGCACCAACAACCTGGCACCAATGCATTTGGTCGTGCAGCCTGAATAAAGGTGCAGCCATTACCCAGCAGGTGTGGTGGGGCGACCAGGGGCTGCCAGCAGCCAGCACTGCCATCACTAGGGTCTCACCTGTAAGTAAAAAATAATTCTAAATGCTACAAGGTCATGAATTTTTAGAACATCCAATGTATTTTTATTTCAGTAGAATCTCTACAGCAAACTTTAACACCAGTGGCTATACTTTGCAGAAAACATGGGTCAATAGTACCCATGGAGAAAAAGAGCCTGCAGTCCTGCACAGTGCTGGGAGCCCTGGCCTGCAGCACAGCATCCTCCTGGCATGAGAATATCACCCATACACTGGGCTGATTTTTCATGGGTTTACTAACACTGTTTTAGAAACAGATTGCAGCAGCTGTGGGAGTCAAACTGGTTGCCTTACACCAGATGCTTTGCCCTGACAGCTCATGCTCATACTAATAATGCTGTCCTTATGCATGCTGAGGAGGAATGAAAATGTTCTGGGGGAATGGTCTTGAACAGCTCACTGGAATTTCTTCCACATGACAGCAGAGTCTTAGTGTTATTTGCAATTTTTTTGCATTAATGTTCTGGTTCTGCCTATACAAAATCAGACCCTGTGAAAGAATAGCTTTTCTGACTGGCTTCCTGAAGAATTGAAGTTCATTGCAGTAATGTTGCTGACGTGTCCTCTGAGTCCTTCTTTATCCTTTCTTTAACTTCTGAGACCCTTGCCTGATTTCAAACAAGTTTGATCAAGAACTGTTTCAGAAGTAATGAGATTTTCACACATTGCATGAAAATGGACAGGCAAATAACCCAAATTATCCCCACCTCTTAGAGAAAGGATTTAGCTTGAATTCACACTGGAGAATCCATGTAAAAAAAAAAACACCTTGCCAATGCTCAATGCTGGAAAAAGGTTTAGTCAGACACTATGCCTTATAATGAAAGGAAGAAGCCCATGGTAGTGCAGGGGAAAGAGGCAGAGGTAAACTGGGGGAAGATGGAATGTGGCTCTGGCAGAGTGAGCGAGTTGTTAGGTAGGTTCAGCCGAAGAGTATCGACAGCAGTAATTGCGTGCGCTACACTAATTGCAGAAACACAAAATAACCAGCTGTGAATGAGACTGTTGCACACTGACTCCTTTGCATTTATTAGATTGTGCATGGAGATGAGCAGGTTGGTTTTTAACAGCGGGAAGATCCAAGCCGTGACACAATGGGACAATAAGAGACACTGAGATGATGTCTTCTTGAAGGTGACTTCCTCTGAAGCAGTGACATTCAGGTGCAAGAGGTGACATGATTTCTTTGACACCTTTCTGGAACTTCGGCTAAAACTGAATTAGTCTGTCTATATTTAACAGCTATGAGGGTTGAAGTATATTCCATGATGGTTCAACCATTCTCAGGGAGAGCACAGCTGCATAAAAGACCTCCTAGAGGGCTTGCATAAAGAGCAGGAGAGAGTAAAAATAGGAAGCAAAAATTCTTATGCTGATACATACTGCAGTTCTTACACAAACCTGTGTTTAGTGCCCTTTTACAGCGACTGAATATGCATGAATCTCCCAAAAATATTTATGCTAGGACAAGCACTTATTGTTGAATGCTTGGAACTGCACACCTACTAAATAAAATCAAATCAGTGTTTCAGAGAGATTTCAGGCAATGGTAAGCATTTTCTAGGAGCATTTTCCAATAACACCAACTGTTGTCATTAAAAAGAGACACTCAATCAAAATACAAACCCACAAATTCTCCATGCCTTTACATATCTTCTAGTGAAAAACATCAGGGTTTTTGGAAATCATAACTGTTCACTTAGTAGCTTTTTTCAAAAATGATGGAGGAAAACAGTAAAGAAGTCTTGTCTCTTTGCCTGCCCGAAATTTTATTTCAACAAAAATTGTGATTACTTTTAGCTTCTATTTTTAACTGTACATAGGATTTGTCTTAGTGTCAGATGTAGATAATTTTATTGGTGGCCCCTGAAATCAAGAGGAAACAAAAACCAAACTTAGCAATTTGTTGCAGTCAGATCAAGAAATCAAACAAATCCTTTCATGAATTTATTGTAATTCTATATGTTGCTTATTGAGGTTGAATTCTGATCTTTTTTTTTCAGGATTTAGATAAATCCATGTTAGCAGAGGATTAAAGATTTTTTGTCTCTGAGGTCAATGGCAAAACTTCAGAGGCAAATCAGATGCTGGACCTGAATCAATACAGGAGCCAAGCCCCATCTTCACTTTATTAAAGGAGTTGTGAATTTTCTGTCTTACAATTTTACTGTAGGAACTTTTTCTTTCTGCATTTTTAAAAAAATTCTGATTAGTTCTGCTCCCCCTTGAAAATTCAGATGCATTTAGTGAAGCATTGTGCTGAAATGGAGCATATTTATTGACAATGAAATGAGAGCAGTACACTTCCAAGCAATTTAAAAATAACTCCCTTCGATTAGTTTCAATGCAAGGATGATAGCACAGAGGATTATTTTTCTGTTGTAGTAAATTATTTATGTGAAAGTTGTTTTCCTTTTAACAAGTAAATCTTCCTAGACACAATTGCATTAGGTCTCTTGAATTTCATAATGGGGTTATCAACGAATGCACACAGAGTTTCAAGGTAAGCCTCAAGTGCAGTTATGTTCATGCAGTGTAGGAAATCAGCTGCCATATTTCCATGGGAAAAGAGCTCTTCCATGTCCCTTCCCCAGTGAGGGAGAGAAAATCAGAGCCTGCTACTGCAGGGGTTTTGGTTTGGGCTTGTGTGTGTTTGGGTTTATCACTTGCCCTTTGTGGTCAAGCCGTGGGAACAAATTACAGCTCTTGCAGTGAGAGCAGCACATAGGACCTGACTGGGGCACTGGGAGCTGCCCTGTGCCAGGAACCCTTTACCTGAAGACTTTATCCATACAACTGCATCATCTCAAGCCTAAAGACTGCCAGGACTTGATGGAAGGGGACAATGAGGACCCCATCTCCCAAATCCTACACCAAACCCCAACCTTCAGGTATCACGGTCCCTCAGGAGATAGCTGATAGCCTCTGCATCAGCTGTGGATATATATGCATCTATTTCAGCACTGTTGTTTTTTCTGTTCAGCAGGAATTTCAATATCCTGGTTTTATTGCCACATTAAAAAAACCAAAAAAAATCTTCTGATGTCCCTTTCATCTTTTCATGAATGAATGGATGATACAGGGGTAACAGCCACCCACTAGGTTTAGTATTTGGTCCTCTGTGAGTTATGTAGCAGTATATGACATTGGAAGCAGCAGGATACTCTGCATGCCAATTATTCAGATGATGAAAAGTCAGGCACAATTTATTTTCATATCTTCCCCTGACATCTTTACATGCATGTGAGCTCTTTGTGCAGTGGCAGGGATTAACTGAAATCTGTCCAATTTATATGGCACTTGTGTAACTCCTGCTATCTACTGCATAAAATAATGTGACATCACAAGAAAACAGATATTATACAGATCAAGAAAGAGGCTTGCCTAATGCTAAACATTGATGGCCTATTAAAGGATACTCAGGGAAAAGTGAACCCAGACTGGCTACAGGGAAGAATGGGGAGAGTTTTGACTGAATTTGTTTTACAAATCAGCCATCAAGAAAAATCAGACTTCTTGATAAGGGAGAGCACTTTCCTGGGCACGTGACCAGAGAAAAATTATGTATGCCCTTCAGAGATGAGAACAGGAGGAAAAAAGGCCAACAAAACTCCAGAGTCTGCTATGAGGTCCTGTTTACTGTCCAAGGGAGCCCAACAGTACAAGCAGGTAAGGACCATGAGCAAAGAGAAGGGACAAGGTCAGGGCAGCCCCACAAGAGGAACTCCCAGCTACTGTAGTTGAGCAATGCCCAGGTGGAAAACCATACAGCAGCCAGCACCTGCTCTGACATTCAGATAAACTTTGTGAGCACACTGGATTGCCTTGGTCACTGTTTTCACACATATCCACCATATCCATTGTCTTGGTGTTTACCATAGCAGAATAAATTCCCTTTTCTATTTCTGACTGTTGCTTACCTGCCTCTAGGTGCTGAAGAGACCTGGATTCTGCCTTTTCTTAGGAAGCAGACAACTTCATGTGAGGTACAGAGGTGAGGGAACCTGAGTGGACCCTGAGAAGGTGTTCAAGTGATAGCCCAAGCAGTGCCAGCCCTGGCAGGGTCCAGGAAGTTCCCATTCCCCCAGAATGTCATGGCAGGGAGCAAGAGGAAAATGCCAGGCGTGCAGATGCAGGCGTGACCATGCAAGTAGCCACATCCAAGAACATTATATCTTACATGCCAAATGCTGGCACTTTGGTAAATGCAGCTTAGCTGTTTTGGGAAATACCTGAGCCCGTTTGCTGTCTGGTAGCCCTGGATCTTGTCCTTTTTCTCACTGTGGACAGCCATATCCTCTGCTGAGCAAGAAAAGCATAGCCCAGCTGTTTTTTCTATACTACTACTAAGAGGTTCCTAAAGTGGCAGGGGTGTGCTAGTTAGTAAAGAAAGTGCTACATCAATTAGCTGAATAAGCAGGCATTCATTTCAGTTCTGCCGTGCCAATGAACTAAGAAGGCAGCCTGAGTGCTCTGGCCATTTACAAAACATTCTGTGTTTTCTCTTACAAGGTACTCACTTCAGAAATACCTATCAAATATATGAAACAGCACTTTGTTTTGTAGGAGAGAGTATCTTCATGCTCAAAAAGGATTTAATGATCACCCATAAATAACAAGGGACCAAGTCAGATATTGGACAATATTTGTTTACAAACGATGTTTTCTCCGTGGGGCTCATGAGGAAGATGAATGTTTCAGTGGCAGGCAGAGCACCCCTTGTTGACCTGGCTGCTGACGTTGCTGTGTAATGATGCTCAGAACAGAACGTGGCTCCAGCACGGCAGGGAGGAGCAGGGGGAGCAGCATCTGGCCCCCAGGGCAGCTGTGTTGCAACACTGCAGACCTCTGACTCTGCTGCACTGAAAACAGCAATTCTAAGTAAATTTCCAGATCTGAGCTTTTCTCAGGAACTGAGGTGTTTGGTGAACTCTCTAAACTGCCAACACAATATATATGTCTATCAAAAATATTGGCTTGATAAAAGTAGACGGTGACACACTCTGCCCACAAGTGCCTCTCCTAATTTGCCCTTGAGAATTTAAACTTTCAGACAATTGCCCTTGAGAGTGCAACTCTTCTGAACACAACCATGGTTTGCATTTTTAACCCTTGATGGAATATTTAGAGATATCTTCCCTTTCTCTGCTCAAATATAAGCCAGAAATTGCATTTAGTACATTAATTTAGACTACTTAATCTCTCTTGCAGCTATGTATATATTTTTTTTTCTTTTATGAAAGCCTAGATTCATTTTTGACTCTTTTAAAGCTGTTTACAAAAGAAAAAGAAATAAATTAAACAAACTAAAAATAAAATAGAATTAAATAATGAAAAGTTGGAATACAAGTTAGCTTATTATATATGGTTCTGTTGTGGTTTAGTAATAAAAACGTTAATGCAATTAAACAAATTACTTTCTGTCATTCATAGGGATTCTTGTAATGAGATGATGTGTTAGGGAAAGAGAAAAGTTCTGAACATTGTTTTTTTTAACTACCTCAGCACAAAGTTTAGGAGCTTAAGAAGGCCATATAAGATCCTTGTATTCTCTGGAATTTTGAAGTCATGACTTGGAGAAATGCTCTGTTTTCTTTCCTAAAAAGGACCTCAAATAAATATTAATATATCACAGAACACCAAGAATTAGTGGAATGTGTTGTGCCAAGAGATACTGGTCTTTCTGAGGTATTTTTTCAGCAACATTTGCTTAACAGTGTGCACTTGGAATGGAACTGATCTAAATTACAGATGGGCCAAAACTGCTTTTCAGGGTCAAATTTGGCCGGATTTTAAAAGGCTTCTTATTGATTGAAAGAGGATCTGAACTCAGGCAGAGCTAGATGAGGCCCGGTTATCAGCAGGCTCCATTATGCAGGGCAGAGGGAGCTGCAGCCGGAGCTCTGCGTGGCCCCTGCAAGTTAAGCACATGCTTTAGTGCTTTGCAGGACTCGTGCCAGAGATCCCCATCCTTTACAGGATGGAGTTACCAAGCTGATGGACATATTCCAAAACAGGACAGAAAAAGAAGCAGATGAAAAACCCTAACTGAAGGCTTATTTTCTCCTGAATGGCCAAGAGCAGACTGGTCCTCTCAAAAGCAACCATGATTAAGATAGAGGGGGTTACAGCACTGTCACTCAGAGCTGTCACATGCAGTGCATCCTTTCCAAACTAAGAGAAAAGAGATTTGAAATGCTGATAGACCTTACTAATTGATATGGGCTGCAGGTAGACTGTTGCAGAGAAAAAAAACGCTTCTCTTATAATAGTCATGGCTGCTCCAGCTTACAAGACAAATATATGTGAAGGTAGCCAAATCTTTGTGAGGAAAAAAAATAAATTAATAAATAAACAAACAAGCAATCATAGATTGTTTCAAAAACAGGAGTGTTAGACCTGGAAGGGTTCAGGGGTGACAAAGAGGACACACATATGCAATGCCAGCTCAGTCTTGGAAATCCTTGTAGCAGATTCTGATTTGCTCATTTCTCTTGCTTTCATTTTTCTCCTGTCTTGGGTGAAGGGTTTGTGTTTAATAACATCATTTGCATCAGTGTGTCCCAACAGACCAAGGTACCAGGGCTGGGAGAGATTAGCATGGTAATCTCATTCTGATGGATAAAATTAGCAAAGATATTCCCCTGAACAGAGGGCTGCCATTGGTGAACTGCTGTGCTTAGAATCAATTACTAAATTACTTTGAGCTCTAAGTCGACAGTAACAGAAAAAAATTGGCATCGACCGAAGTGAAATAAGATAAAAAATATGCGATCATTAAATCTCTCACTACTATTCGCGAATGTGACTCACAAGAACTGCACAAAAAATAAGGCAGAATTTAATTTTTAACAGTGGTCCCTGTCATCATTTCAACCAGAGCTGCTCAGTGCATGGGAGCCCTGCTCAGCCTTGCTACCCGGCTGCTGGAAGGAAAAACTGGCCTGCTGGCTGCTCCCACCCTGTGCCGAGCATGGCACCCCGTGGGCACTGAGAGCCACAAGAGTGGCCTCTGTGTGTGCAGGCAGAGCAGGATAGAGAATGGCTGTGCCAAGGCACAAGGCCTTCCTTCACCCTGCAGTTACCTGCTCTGTGCAAGCACGGCAGAGGTACTTCATGCTTTGCAAGCACAGAGAAGGGTAGGTCCCTGCCTTAGAAGGCACAGTCTGGAGAATTTCCTGTACATGCACACGCAGTGGACAAAATTCATCGTAGCATGTAGAGCTTTATGTACTCAGGTTGCCTGCTCTAGTAAAAAATTTTAAAAATAAAATAAATTCTAGTATTGTCACAGAGCCTATCTTAAGAGCAACATGATAATGTTTATAGCTTATCCAGGGGGGTGTTCAGGGTTAAAAATGACCAAAATCTCTGATCTTCACTGTATGCAGACCATCACTGCCAGTTTGACGTGCTGGGCAAGGCAGAAGTGCTCTGCAGTGGCAGAGATGGCATTGCACTTGCATTGTTATGACTGAGCTTTTGGAAGTATCTACATACTTCAGATTGCTGAGTTCTGACTGCTCCAGGTGAGAGCAATGACACACAGGTCTGGTTTTAAGCAAATGCAAGACTTTTGAAGCTTCTCCAGTTGAACACATACACTTTGAGACCTCTTAGATCACTAGCTGCTTTTACAGACCTTCTAGACTAAAGTCACAGGAGCTGTAAATAGATACCCACTTCATCTTTTCTGGAATAAAGGAAATGTGAAAAAGAATACTGAAATAATAATTACCATGTTACTCAGAATGTAGGATGTGACATCCCTGTTACCTTTGCTACAGCTATGAAATAAATGGGCTTCAGAAGGAAAAATACCCAACTAGCACGCGATCAGTAGGATAGCAGGGATGTAGAAAAAAAAGATACGTGAAAGAACCTTTTATGAGCTTTACACACTGGGAGTCACAGTAGCATAAGTAATTGATAATATTATTAGCACAGTATACATATCAGCTGTCGGGATGTTATGAGGACTGAATCCAATCTCTGTTGAGGGAGTCAGGGTCAACATCATTAACTATAGATCCTGTCCTGGTTTACATATAGAGCCCTCAGGCCAAGTGTCTGCCAGATACATCTCTATAGATGTGCATAGCTATAGGACATACAGGGGGCTAATCACACACATCAGTAATAGACAACAAGCTTTTGTTTATCTGAAGGTTTACTGGAATTAACTGATTAGTGTCAACTTGACACAATAACTTTTGTCTACAATGTAGTAGATCATTTTGATGTTTTTATTGATGGAGTGTTGACTAATGTAAATTGTAAGGGTGGTTGAATAAAGTAGGAAACATTTAAGTTAAACAGAAATTGAAAAAGCCACTAGCAAACATATCTTTAAAATGTCACATTCTGCAGCCTTACAGATGCTATGATAATGATAACAAGTAGGGAGAATTGGAAATAAAAAGAGACACCACCTATTCATAAATGTATTTCTTACTTTAATCTTCAGATAATATCTTGATGTTAAAGCTAACATGAGATAAATTTGGCATATGTCTTTCTGAAAATGAAATCAGTCTAGTAAAAGAAAATAGAAAATAAAGTAAAAAACTTTTTTTACCTAAAACCTACAGTGGTGCAATTCAGAATGAAATTATGAAAAAATATTTAAGAAAAATGTCTGTTGGGATAAAAATTCTTCACATAAATTCATTACATTCATAACATTACTTTCTGTTTCTTGTTAGACATAATTATTTTCTTTCATGGTTAAAATGGAACACACTGATGTCCTCTGCTGGGTGTCAAATAGCTTTAATGTACTTGCCTAGGCTTTCTGTTCTCATGGTTTCAGTGTGGTAAGGAGTCCATAATTTAAAACTACACATGATCATATTCATCATCTAACATAAATAACAATAGACTTTTTTCCTCGTTTATCTGTTGGATTATTTAGTGCAATTGTTGGGCAATCTCCTTTGAAAGTAAGCTCAGGAAATACAATGATTATATTGTGTGAATGCTTCAAATAACAGAAAGATAATAAATGTTCTACTATATCTGTATTCTGCTATAAATATCAGAAAAATAATTCACAACCTTTTATATCTTCAAAATCACCTTTCTTCCCTTTCCAGGCAAAAACTATTCTCTTCACAACAGCAAGTCAAAACCATTAAGCTAAGACAAGGGGGATACTGTGTGTCACACAACGAAGTAATTAAATTTAGGCAGTATTATCAATGATGCCCAATTCCAACCGTTGAAGCTGCCGTTAGTAACCCCGTCTGTCCCTCTATCAAAAAGCTATTTATTCTTCATTACTGACCATCCCTGGGTTATAGGGATTCATTGTCATTGTAGTAACTTAGAGGAGGGGCAGTTAGTGCAATGATATTATGGAAATAGCCATTTCATAGCTCATGGGCAAAGAAGTATTGGGTCACAGCTTCCCAGCAGTTGTCAGCAACGGTGAAATCTTGTCTGTATCATCACCCTTGGGAATTCATTACATTTGTTTGGAGCAATGTAATAGAGAGGGAAATCGTGTCACTGGAGAAAGGCACCCCACTGTAGAGATCCCATCCATGCCATTCCTGTAGAAGTCTGTTTGCAAGGTCTGCAAAACTGGGGACAAAACAAGCTGTACCTTGGGGACACAGACTGCGTAGTTTAGATTAGAAACACCCAAACCAGCAGGGGTCCACCTGGGCCATAGGCAAAAGGGCAGTTTTGCATTCCTTTTGGTGTGTCTCAAAACTGCACCTGCCTCCTCATCAGACACCAGAGCACGTCTGAGAGAGCCTAACTTCCAGTACTGAGATTTAAAAGGGTTTTCTCTCACATGTGCTTAAATCTGAAGGTGTGCAAAGCAACAAGAGCTTATTACAGGGAAGGCAATGAAAGTAGGTGGATTCTTTGATAGGTTGTGCTTCTTTTAATAAATACAAATTAATTTGTTAATTTTGGATGCCTTTTATCAAAGAATATATTGATGCATCCAAGAAATCATGGCACTTCTCCAGCAATATCTAACTTAGTAATTTTCTCCTCCATTCAAAATGAATTTTAGACCCTGAAGTTTGATCAGAACATAGTGATGCTTGGCTGCTTATAAGACATAAACATATTCAAGTCTGTGGTGTTTGAAACTGGCAATATAAATTTATAAATATAAATTACTTCTTACTAGAAAAAATAGCTTTAAAGGTATGGATGTTCAGGGTTTTTTAAAGGAGAAAAGGCCTACATTTTAGAAAGCAAAATGTTTAAGATGGTTAACTCTAGCCTTAAAAAAGTCACTACAGCCTTACAAACAAAAGTAATTTATCCTGCTTTATAAAGTAACTTACAGGCAAAGGTACATTACCTGTCTTAAATATTTTGGTTCATTTTAAGCAGGATGTCAAAATATTTAGCTGTTGATTTTCTGAGGCTCTTATGTGCAGTTATTTACATTATAAACTGTATTATCATAAGATCAAGCCAGATGCAGCTGATAAGATGCAAAAGCAATACAGTGCAACTTACTCTTGTGGATCAGGTTTTATGGAGAACATAAAAGAGCCATTAACATGTAACTTCACTCTTTCAAACACGATTCTCAATTGTGCACAATAGCTCTCGGTTAAGCAGAAGTATGAAAAGAAACAAAAAAACATTTGAGGTCTATACAATAGCCAGGTCCAACACACTACAGCAGTAGCATGGAGCAGGAGAATGGCAGAGGATGACATCACTTTACCTGATGGTGTCTGGGGAAGGTGGGGCTTTGTGAGGCTCTGATTCATTCCTGACAGTCCCCAAAGAACTGGAGGAAGCAGATATTACCAGTGTAAGCAGCAGCCCAGAGAGATGTGAGAGACCTTTAGAAGATGCGGGTGATGCTCTGTCAATGCAGGAACATGCCTTAAATGTGCAACTGAGACAAGTATCACATGTATACACCCAAATTGCATTTACCAAAGTGTAGCTGTTTCTGTTGTGGAAAGATGAAATCCATTTAGAGTTCATGCCATGAGATGTATAGACTTCTTCACTATGAACTTCAGCACAGCATCCTTTCTCCACAGCCAATCTCCCAGCTTCTTCACTGTCTACAGGGTGAAGGAAACATTTGAGTTCTAAGCTCTTATATGAGAGAGAATTTGTTTTTCCCCTAATACTTCCTCCTCAGGTCAATTTTGAATGCAGTGTACTCATAATGTCTTTCACTGGTTTTCATCCCTTTAGCAACTTGTTCTTTCTTCTGCCCTCTGCTGCCTCCTTGTTTCTGTTTCTCTGTGTATGTGATTTCCAAGAGATATCTGAGCATGCACATCTCTCCTGCATGCTTTTTGTTCTGCCTTAACTTTTCCTCAAAATTACTTTTGCTGTCTCTTTTCTCATTTCACCAGCCACATAGTTCTTGACAGTTAAAAGTGAATATTCTCATCATTGTTGAGTACCTTGTTTCCCAGCACCACTGTAGAATCTTGCACCTTCTTCTGTCATCCTGCTAGTGCACTGAAAAAGATGGGATATGTAGAAATGGAAGCTACTTCTTCCAAATTGTCAGTGTTCTTACCGTGTGGAAGAAAAATACCAAAGGAACTTTGTGTCCAGTATAAACCTAGCTAGTGCAAATTTTCAACATACTAAATAATATCAAATACACAGGTAATATCTCATTGAAATATGGAACAGCTATCTTGATCACAAAATATTCTGCAATCATTAAGACCAAAAGACAAATCTGAATAAAAATATTTTAATGCACATTTCCCATAATTCTGTATTGAATAGCAATCTTAAATTAGAATAACAAATTAAAAGGAAAGTGTCAAAATTGCATATAATAATGAATTAATAAAACTATCATCATGATTGAATGACTTTTTGGATTGGCATAGAGAAGCAATCATGAGAGACATGCCTTGTATCTCAGTATATAAAAGATGCATATTATATAATATGAGGAGGATCCAAAAGTTTAGCACATCTCATGACTATAATAATTGCCAAAATTTCTTGTTGATGCATGTACAAAGAACTTCATTCAGGAGCAAACAAGGCCTACTTCAAGAAAATTCCTCTTGGCCTCATCATTTTCTCTACAGTTTTCACAGTCTTACAGGCAAATCACAGCTGCCTAATGGCAAAATTCACCCATCATGATATACAGTTAGATATGCATTCAAAGCCTTTGTAGGTATGTGGGGGAGTGTGCCTATGATGTAATGATGTGCAAAATGCAGAATGCACATTATTTAAAATGTAAGATGAAAATGCTATTTCAATCACTGCTAATTTGCATTTCATATTCCCAAAACATCATAATACTATTATAAGGTATTGATCCAAGCATGACCATTTGATTTCACATCAATACTAATATGACTTTTCTGTGATCTGTTGACATGTGGGATTTTCTGAGTGAAGTACATACATACCAATATCCAAGTATTTTCACTAGTTAAAGTGGATTCAGCTATTCTGTGTGAAAAACTGTTGGTAAAAATGCAGATCACCTTGTTCCAAAATTTGAATTAGATTTTACTGGTAGACTTAGAATTGTGTTTTTACTTCTTTCCCAAATATCTTTCATTTTCCTCTTTGATATAGTGGTGTCTTTCTGATACCTTTTTCGGCTGGAGCTGTATTCAGTATCCTAAGCACAAATATGGGTAGTAAAAGCAGTTATGCCATTTAGGAACAAGAATCCCTCAAAATCTCTTTCCCATCTTCATTGTGGTTGTTCAGGACCTGATCTAAATACTACTGGAATAATAGCCTTCCACTGAACCTCTCTGAATCATGCAATATTGTTTATTGTGTAACAGTTTTTGCTCTGATGATTTTTGCATACAGATGCCAAAATCATATGAGTCTCACCCCCATATGATTTCTTCTCCCCCACCTAGACAGGCAGACTAAATGATAATCAAATAGTCTTCAATCCTCTCAGCACTGCTGAGGCACTTCTTCCTACTAATTCCCTATTTTCCACATTACCTAAGAGTTTCAGCTGACACCATTCTGTTGGTTTTTCCTGGTGGTTGCCAACTTGAAACTTACCCAGGATCAAGGATAATAATAGGATACTTTGGGTTGGAAGGGGTGTTGAAAAATACCCACCTTTTCTGCAGATATCCAGACAGAAATTCCTTTCCTCAGCTGTACACACACAGGAGGCCACAGAGCCAACACAGTCTGTGCTAAAGACAGTGAAACATCTCCCTGGATTTACCTGGAGCACGCTTGGATTTTAATGGTGTGGAAAATCTGAAGGGGAGAATGCAGCTTGCCTGGGAGGAGTCCTATGGGCTAGTGATTTTCAGTCACTTCACTATCACAGAAGTCAGCACATAGAATGCAATTGCTTTTATGTCACCTGACTACCTACAGGATCTGACTGAAAACTAGCAAAAAATGAGTTTATCACAAATTCGTCCCAAGATGAACCATCCCAGTTTCCTTGCAGAAACCAAAGGACCTAAGGAAGAGACAGAGATTGTAATTTGTCTCAGGTGAGACATGCTTCTTCTCATCACCTGCCAAGACCCTCAATTGTTTACAACCTCAAATCCAGCTAGAACCATTGCTGTTTCTGGATTGCAAGGTTACTGATGGGGGCTTTTCTGCCTCTTGTTATGGATGGCAGAGCTGTGACCCTTCTTGCCCACGTGGAATTATAGTTCATGATGAAGACTACCAAAAAGATGAAGTCAGGGTCCAGTCCCTGAATGGGATGGGTCAACATGGTCGTAACATTCACCTCCAATTCCAGGCACCATTGTCCTCCATTCCTTCAGAAGAAGTTCACATTACAGGAAGATAAACCTTCAAGAACTTCAGGCTCACCTGGATTCAAAACTTCCTTCCAGCCCCACTGGTCTTCTAAACCAAACCTGGAATATCAGAAGTAATAAAAGGGAAACTAAATACAATGAGTTTACACTGCATAGAAACATCATTCCTGCTCCCCTCCCCTTCTCCTCCAGTCCCACAGTTATTAGGTAAAAACATAATCAGGGCTCCAGGGCCTGCCTAATAGGAGACAAATTCTAATGGCTGATCCACAGTAATTTAAATTACATTGTGAGTTTGTTAGAGCCCTATCATCTCCTGTTTGGTTCTTTAAATGCACAGTGTATAAACACAATACTTATTGGTGTATATCTTACTATCTGCTTATTTTCACACATCACTTTACCTACTTTTGAAGATATCAGCATGTTTCAGTGTACAATTAAAGAAACTGAAAACTCAATTAATGTTCTATTTACTTGAGTATTAACTAAAACAATGTCTATAAATGCACCAGAAAAAAATTTCTTACAGATTGCAAATGAACTTCTAAAAACTGACCCAGCGCCAATCCTTTCAGCAGCTGTCTGGATATAGGCTATTATTTTAGTTAATGGCACAACACAAGGTCCCAGAGTACACACACAAACCCACACTTTTCAAGAGAGATTCAAGCAGGGATTACATAAAAGGTTTTAAAGGTTAGTAAAAACTACAGTTTTGTTCTCATCATGAATTATTACCCATTAATTTTGTCTGTGAATGTAAATGTATAATTTACCTTTCATTTAAGACCCCTTGTCATCAAACATAATAGCTTATGGAAGATATGTGGCCAGCATAAAAAAAAAATACTTAGTTCATATCTTACAATGGGTTTCCGTTTGAGTTCAGCTTTGCCTCCACTTGTCTCTGACAAATGAAAATTTCAATATTTCCTTCCCTCTTCAGTAGCACTTGCCAGGTGTTTTTCCCCCCTTTTCTTTCATTCTGTTAGAGGAGTTTATGTTTGATCACTGAGGATATGAATGCGCCCTCAACATCCTTCTTTCCATACCTTAGCAAAAAATGGACCTTATACAACCTGAGTTTCAATGAAGAAGGCTGTGAACTCATCTTGACTGCAATAAAATGAAAAGCCTGTTGATTAGCAGGAAGGCATAGGAACACATTCCATGTTAGCACTTGGGGCTAACTAGTAATAATTTGATTGATTGATTGATTGATTGATTGATTGATTGATTGATTGATTGATTGATTGATTGAAATAATTTTTACTGGGAGGTTAAAACGACCAGCTGCCAATATTATATCACTTACATAGGAACCCAGGATCATCCATCAGGAATCATTTGCAAGCTGGAATCCCACTTGGAAAATAAAAACTAAGAAGAGCAAATGCAGCCAGACTTTGATAACATGTCTTACAGAAATAATTTAGCTGATACAGTAAAAATAAGCAGAATAGCCACAGAGAGATGTAGCCAAGACTGGATCTACTGTGGTGACACCCCAGCCAAGAGCACTGACCTAGCTGTGGCCCCAGTAACAGCAGCTCATAGGTACCCCGAGATTGTTAGTGGGAATGGAGCTCTCACTTTTAGCCTGAGCAAACCCTCCCTATTCGAATCGTGAAGGAAAATGTCCCAGCCTGTTTGACTTGGTGCTTCTTGCTCATCATTTAAGGCTAATTACCATTAGTCTCTAAGGCATGCAGCATTGCTCTGACCTGCTGCTCCTGACAGCCCAACAGGGCACGTTTCAGTTGTATGTGGGAGCTGCTGTATCCTCCAGTTAGCCAACACGGAGACCTTTGATTAAACAGCTTAGCACTATTTCCTTCTGCTAACCCATTCCCTTGTGTAGGAGCTGGAAGTACCTTGCCTGAAGGCACAATGCATCCCTACAGGCAGGAATTCAGGATTGTCTAACCCTGCCTCCCTGTCACTGGCTTCTTATTCTGAGAAGAGAGGCCTTTTAAACTTTCCAATGACCTCTTGACTTAGACATCGTTATCCTTCACTGTGGGAAGAACATACCTTTCCATCTTTTTTACTGTCTTCTTCAACCTCATTGGATTCATTGACAGAAACAGGCATAGATACATAAAATTGCTGTAATTGGGTCAGGCCATAGGTCTGATAGTGGCCAGTGATGATTGCCTAGAGAAAGAAAAGAAGCAGTGCACAAAGAGAAGGACCCTTCCTTTTGACAAATCTTCTCTGCTACCAGCAGTTTTGAGGCCATCAGAGAGCTGGAGTTTGTGTCCAGACAATCAATTTATGATGCAAATACTATGGTACCAAACAGCTAATATAAAACCCATATTTTTTGAACTCACAGGTATGTTTTACATTAAACAACACATTTATATATCTGCAATTGTATATGACACAGATTCTTATGTGTGAATCATCAATGT
The DNA here is from genome assembly GCA_013397245.1 of Thryothorus ludovicianus. Classification (NCBI taxonomy): domain Eukaryota; kingdom Metazoa; phylum Chordata; class Aves; order Passeriformes; family Certhiidae; genus Thryothorus; species Thryothorus ludovicianus. The sequence goes on along the minus strand of VZTB01013008.1, from coordinate 666,838 downwards.
GTTTTGCTGTGCTTCTGTATTTGCAAGGAGACAGATGGACTGGTCTTTTTTTCCATAATAAGCACATAAAGTAATTTCTTTTTTTATCAACAGGATTTCCCTAATTATCTTTTAAGCTATCTTCATTGCACTCTCTCTGTGCCCCATCCTACTCTGCTTTTTATCAAAGGCCTCTCAATTTCTATGATCCAATCCTCTTGTTCCTCAGCCCCATTACTGACAAAGGTGTCACACACAGACTCTTTACCTTAGTAACAAAGATCAGCTCACATAGGCAAGCTGCAGTCCTGCAAGCTAAGCTGTTCAGCACTGTGGACCCTACTCTGCACTCTGCTGAAACCACAGTTCAGTCTTTGAAAGGTTCGGCAGGGTTTGACCAACTTCATCAAGCTTAGAGGCAAGGTGCTATAAGAGGCATTACAAAATCTACCTCAGTGCACAGCACATTACACTCTGTAACTTGCTCATTTTGCAACACAGGACATTTCTTCTACCATTTGAAATACAATTCAGTTCTATGATTTCTTGTGTACATTGCTCTGCAAGAGCATTAAATATCCCTAGAGATAAAGGTGCTAGGGCTTTTAAAAAAAATAAAAAGCATGATGTTCAGTGATATTCAATATCAGTATTCATGTAACAGGGAAAAGCATTGCTTGCACAACAGACTGTATCATTTGAAATGTGGCCTGTGTCTCTCTTCTTGCTAGCCAGTGTATGCTGGTGCAGGTGAAGTCTCAGCTGGGTGCTGGTGGTTGGACAAGCACAACAAAACAGTGCTTCTGCTTTACCAAACATTCCCAGACTTAAACTTGTAGTTGTGTGTTGTGTTTTTTCTTTGCTCTTGTTTTTGTTTTTTAAATAATGGAACTAAAATAAGGCAAGCAAAGGCATGGCCTCTTGTCTCCTTACTTTTGAGTATATGAACCTCCCTGTATTTATTCCATCAGGGAACAAAGAAAAGAAGTGTGCAGATCTGTGTCTCCCTGCCTAGCTGGTCAGGAGCAGTGGGAGGGCATCTCTGCTGGTGTCCAAGTCTCCGTGGTTCTCTGCTGCTTGCTGTCCTTCGCTCGTAATGACGGAAAGCTTTGACCCGGCCACATCTCTGCTTCTGGAGGGAAAAGCAAAGCTTTCTCTTAGGGCTATTTCAGCTCCCAGGACCCTTGTGCTGCCCCAAATGTCCTAGCAGCTGCCCAAAGAGCATTTCTGTCTTTCACATCCTTTTTCCCTGCTTACACAATCTGCAGCTAGTATTTTCCTTTTCCCTTTTTTTTTTTTTTTTCCCCTAATCGCAGAAAGGCCTCCCCGCCTAATCTAATTCCCACTCCTTTGTCACAAGCAGATGTCACTTTTACATCTGTGCGTCTGCTCAATTGCCCCGTCTCCTCCAGCCCAGCAGATGTTGCCGCCGCCGCCGCGACCGAGGGGAAAAGCAAAGCGCAGATCCCTCTGCTGGCCGCCACCCGAACGCCACGGGTCTCGGCCGGGAGAGGGACGGAGCAATAAGAAATGATCATTATTATTATTTCTGCTGTTGTTGTTATTGTAGAAGAAGAAGAAGAAGAAGAAGAATCATCTTTCTTCCTCACCATCATCATTACTGTTGCAAATTCCCCCATCCCAACTGCTTAGGCAACAGACCAGCCAAGAATGCATCCCGCCGCTTGGCATCCTAAGCCAGGGCGGAGAGGGAGCTGCGGGCCGAGCAGGCAGCGCCGGTGCCCCCTGCCCCTCTCAGAGCCGCTAAACCCGGCCTGAGCAGCCGCTGGGAGCGGGGCAGCAGGGACAACAAAAAGTGGGAGTTTTTTTCTCCCGGGCGTGGCAGGTAGCTCCGAGAGGCGTCGGGAACAGGAACGTGTCCCCGCACTGTCCCTGTGTGGCCGGGGGACAGGAAGCAGCCTGTCCCCGGCCCGTCCGCTCCTGTCACTCGGCACGGCTCCGCACCGCTGCGGCGGCGGTGAGGGGCCGGGCTCCGCGGCCGAGGGGCTCTGGCCGCTACCTCAGAATAATGCAATGCCAGAGAAACCCTCGTCCGTATTTAACATTTTATTCCCGCGGGTGGGATCGCCGCGACACGGTCGGAGCAGGGCCCGGGAGGCGCTTTCCCATGGTCGGCGGCGGCCGTACAAAGGCGCGCTGTTCCCTGTTTTGTTCCGCTGCCTCCGAGCATTCCTCCCGCAGCCTGAGGGGAGCGGACCGGCCCCCTCTCAGTGCTCAAGAAGAGGAAAGAAAAGTGGCTTTTAAATACTCGGCGTGTTTTTCTCCGGCACCCGACCCCGTCGCGCCTCCAGCCGCCGCGCACCCCGCGCACCCCGCGCACCCCGCGCTGCCCGGCTGGGCCAGAGTTTACGGTGGAGACAAAGGAGCTCTTCTGGAAGGGGGGAAAGAAAAGAGGGGGTGAAGCAAACTGGAGGCTTTAATTCTATTTGTGTCGCCTGGAAATCAGAAGGGGTTTTTCCACACTTCGCCTTGATTTGATTATTCCTTGGAGATGGTTTCTCTGCCCCCAGCCAGACGCGTGGGGGAAGGCCGCTGAGGCAGTTGGCCTATAGTGAGAATAATCAAATTACCCATTTGCTGCAACTTTTTCGGCAGAACCGCTCGCGTGTAGAAAGAACAACTGGAGCCCAAATCCCTCGGAGGGGGAGCGGGTGAAACCCCGGGGGAAAGGGGACGGGAGGGGCGAGGGGTGAGGCAAACCATCCCCGGGGACAGCGGGGCAGCCGGAGTGGNGGGTCAGCCGGAGTGGCAATCCCGGGTACAGGACAGGTGCCGGGGTGGGCAGCGCTGCAGCCGGCGGGGGATTCGATACCGAGCGGCCCGGCAGGCCCGGGCGCCGGAGACAGCGCGGTGCTGCTGCGGGGAAAGAAACGCGGCACACAAGGTGCTCCCCAGAGGAGGATTTATCCAGATTCTATTTTTTCTTTTTTTTTTTTTTTTTTTTTTTTTTTTTTTTTTCTCTTCCCTTCCTTATCTCAGTAAGTAGATATTCAGCTCATGTTTAACCCGTGATGGCATCCACCAATGAGAGTCCTGACAAATATCCTTTGAGAAGCCCTAATAGTCCCTTGACCCNTTTTTAGTGCCCTGTGTTATTTGGGAGGGGTGAAGGCACCTCCTTGCCCCAAACATGTATTCATATTCATGAGAACGCGGGTAAATAAAGACAAATCCCTGCTGTAGTAACACTTAGATTCACATCATTCTTTGGTGCCCTTTAGATTTGGGGGACGGAAGACAGATGTTTGCAGCGCTTTTCTCTTTTTGTCTGCTGACCATAAAGGGACAACCATTTAGAGCTCGCAATTTGTTTCCATCCTCGTACTAAAACCGTGTTCACATTTATTTTCATTTCGACGGTGCACAAAAAGTGTCCACGGGCCATCAAAGGCCGTTCTTTATCAAATACACATTGTACACCATGCAACGGCAATAAAACTATCAGACCTCGCCATAAAACCATCACCCGGATCCTCAGAGGCTCAAGAATCTTCTGCTTTGTTTTATTACCCACCGGTAACTCATAGTGACATGCCCCCCCCTACCCCCTCCCCGCAAAAAAATAAAAGGAAACCTCAGTCATTGGTGTAATTAAATACCGCTTTGGAGCGTTTTTAATGTATAATAAACCACCTCAAAACATAGGAGCCTGTGGATTCCCTGTGCCCATTTACTGGCTCTGAAGTAAACTAGTTGGTCTGGCAAATACTGTGCGAGTCTAAATGCCCCTAAAAAGACTTTATGAGTTTGTTACTTTAATTGTCGACTTGTTACAGAGCATATAAAGGGGTAATGAATGCGATAAAACTAATTATCTACACATTGAAATAATGAAACATCCAATGTTTGTTTACATAACAGTGAGATTCCACTCAGCATTCCTTATGCTGCCCACCCGGAGGAGAGATTTAATGAAATACGACTAACGAAATGAAAATTACATCATCGGCAAGAAAACTCCACGAAGATCCCTGGCGCTCCCCTGCTCCTCTCCGCGGTTGGCGGCGGCAGCGCGGAGCCTGCGCGGGTGCGGAGCAGCCCGCGGCAAGAAGGGGTCGCCGCTCCCGAGGCCAGAGGAGAAAAACGCCGGACCCAAGCGAGATCCTCCTTCTCCAGCTTCGGAAACCGCTTGTGTCACGTCGTGTTTGGAAACAGGTTTCCAGAAGCCCCCCGTTCCCGACCGCATATTTTAAGTGCGGCTTGGGTTTGCATCTTCTCCCCGCTCACTTCTCGCCCTCCCGGAGGAAGAAGAAGTAGGTGCAAAATCGTATGTGTTTCATCGCACACACATCCCCCATACACCCTTCTCGATTCGCCTTTTCCATTCCAATATAAGCGATAATAACGATCAATAACAAGAACGACAATTTAATCCAAGCCTTACGTGTGGG
>VZTB01013008.1:514725-658948 GCA_013397245.1 Thryothorus ludovicianus | reverse complement strand
AATTATTATTAATTATTATTATTACACGGTCTACGCAGTTTTTAGGCATCTCCGTTAGGGTTTTCTAATTTTATTTTAAAAGGCACAAACTATAGCTCTTAGTTGAATGTCGCCAGGTATGCTTTCTCTTTTTCCGTGTCTTTCTACAACTGTGTTCTGTGACTCAACTGTATAGTGTTAATATCAGTACAGACTTGTCTAGTTGACCGTATAAATAATGTTTTCCCTTCTCGTAGTCTCTATGGCGTGTCTTTATGGAGAAATAAGGTTCTCACGGGTTCAGTTCCCTTTGCGTTTAGAGAGATCAGGTTCAGGCAATTATATATATTTTTATTATTGGTTGCATGTCGTCTCATTTTTTTCTTTTCCCTACCTGTTGAAATATGTTTGTGAGCATAATGGTCATAAATTATGTTCAGGGTTTCCAGATTTATTTATATGTGGTTAAAATGAATGCTTCTATTTAAAAGGGGAAATATTTCTACATGTGCATATAGTTTTCCAAGAGTGTACCATTAATTGATTGTTGATAATAAAAGCAAAAAGCAAACATAGATATGGTGGTCTTCTGACTTCTTGTTAGGGCTTTATTTTGGGGGAGGTCTCGGGGTTAATTCTGGTAGAAATCCAAGGCGCATGTCGCAGAACCTGATCTGTGTCATCAAAAGATTTGCTCAGTGGCATCAATCTCCGTTACCATCAGGAAGACCGTAACTGCCCGTCCCATCATTACTGCCTAATTGTTCCCTTATTAATTATTTGCAAACAGGCTGACTGGGGGGAGGAAGATGCGTCAGATTTGACCTTTTGTCGCTACCTCTGAGACTGGAGATGGGCAATATTAAACGATATCCATTAAAAGGAAAACAAAAAGGGTAAAAACCACAGGCCCGGTTTGCCAGCGGGCGCAGCATCCCTCCGGCCGGAGGAGAGCCTTCGCCAGCCTTTACATCAGCACTTCTGCTGAATCCCTCTGCCAGCACCGAGGGCAGAGAGCGGGGCCGCCCTCGGGCCAGGAGCCACCCGGCGACCTCACAGGCCGGGACTGGGCTGCGTTCAGCGCCCGGCAGCGGAGGCAGCGGGACGGGGCAGCGCCCGCCCGGCGCGACCCTGCCAGGCTGCGGTCCTTGCCCCGGCGGAGGGGCCGATGTGCCGGGCCCCCGTGGGGTATGGGGCAACTGAAGACACTCAGAGTCGCCAGGCCGAGCAGGCAACCCGTTCCGTCGAAAACTCTCAGCAAAACCAGGTTCCCTTCCCGACGATAGCCGGGGTCGCCTCTCATCCCTGTTCCCCCTGCTGGGGCAGCTCCTGCAGCCGGGCACTCGCGGGTTCGCTGCAAGGACGGCGGGGCGATGAACTCTGTCTGNAAAAAAAAAAAGGAAAAAATGTCTGTTTGGCAGAGAAGCAAACTTTGCAAGGGCCTTGTCATCTGCAGAGTGCAACATCTGCCCGGCTGGGGGCTGGGGAAAGCACGATTAAAAATGTGGCAAATGAGCACGTGCTGTATCACTACTAAAGTGCTTGAATCATCGGGTTTAAAATGCTGTGGTAAAACATGCAGTGTATTTTCTGGAGGAAAACAATTTGAATGCATTTTTTTTAATATGTGTTTTGTTTTAACGTGGGCAGATTTTGCCATTTTACTTTTTCTTCCAAAAGTGATTCTATTATCAAAGAATATCTTTGTTAAAAGTAAATGGACTGCCTCTAGGAATCACTCAGCTGTGGACTGCAGAGCAGATCTGCTAATAGTGATCTTCATGTAAAGGTTTTCCTGTTGGAGAAGCTGCAGTGCTCAATCTAATTTACCATGGCTGAATCAACCCTTGAGCTTTTAGAGAAGGTGAGACCAGAAAGTATTACCAGGATAGCAACCAACCAGCCAAGGGTGACTTAAAGATATTTCTCCTGGTCAGGCCTTGCAGTGTGAAGATGATGAGTTTAGATTTTATGGCATTCAGTTGTGATTTGAAAACATCAAGGGATGACAGCAAACTACTATTTTTTGGCCAAGTTCACTATTTTGTCTGGTAAAACTTGGGCTTTATTTCTAATACAAAGGCTTCAGCTTCCTACAGGGGATCTAGCTTCCTATCTGCTAGACCTCTCCCTTCTCACGTTGTAAACTTGTTTGCATTTTGATCTATCTTCTTCCTGGTAAGTTAAATAGGCTGTGTTCTTTACATCTCCCACAATCCCTAAGGCTCAAACTTCCACAGATTTTCCAGACATGGAACCACTCTCTCCTGTTTCTGAAGATGCCTTGCAGAAGGGATACTAGGATAGTGCCAAACAGTGCAGTGTCTCTCTCAATCATGGTTCATACAGTGCTAAGATCACCTCTGTATTTCTGATCACAATTTTCCACTTAGGTATCTAAACTTATCATTAGTCATTTTGGAGACTTCTGTTCTATCACTGACCCATAAATCCTTTCCCAAGCCACTTCTTTCCATATTCTGGTCACCCCACAGCAAGGGGAAGCATGGGAGGCCTGAGGCATAAGGCACTCCTCATTCATAAGGACCAGTGTGCCTGTGGCAGACCAGGAATGGTTAATTCATCAGCCTTCATGATTGCTCAGTCAGGCAGAAATAGATAGTTTGAAAATTTACAAAGTTTACTTCTTCTGCCTGTCTGAAAAGGAGGTGTTTGAAAAGGAGTATCAGTTAAATAAATAACCTAAGGATTGCTGCTAGAGGAAGGCCACGGGGTACACAGCAGGAGCCCAGGCAAGAACAGGATGCCAAAGAGCTGCTCACCAGTGGTACCAGTGAGAGCTGGACAGGCAAGATGATCCTTCACACTCAGAGGTGTTCTGGGGCTCACAAGGCAAGGAGGTTTGGACAAAGGGACCTAAGAAGCCAAAAGATGCTCCAGTAAAGAAATGAATGCAGGGGGTTTTATTTTTCTTGGGCTAAACCCCACATATTGCTAAAATAAAGGATAACTCAAATATAGAATCCAACTAAAATTCAATATAAACACGTATTCTGAAGAGTTTGGAGGTAAATTCACGTTGTGTGTTTGGAACAGTTTGTTCTTCTAATACTAAGAGTTAGAATTCAGGTCTAATGTTGAATTTGGCTCTTGCATACGCTCTGACTTCCTTCTCTTCAAAACTTGAACAGAAAAATTAATTCCTGCTTGCAGTATGAAACTCTTTGATGGATGCATGACAATGCAAACATTAATTTTGCTGCTAAGGAATATGAGGCCATAAAGGAAAACTACAATTAGTAAAAACAATCCCTTTCAATGATAAGTGAGCATGTCTAAATTGTTTAATCTTTATATATTTGCACTTATTTAATAGAGTTATCAAACTATTACCAACCAATGGGAAAAAGAGATGTTATGAGAAGTGCATGTGATCTATCAGAATATATTTTTAAGTACTCTTCTCCTGCCACCTTTTCTTGACAGTGTACCTGTACCTTGGAGTGTACCTGGCAGGAATCCCCTGAATGAGCCTGACTCCAGTCCAGCCTGTCAGCTCACTGCTGTGATCTAAAGCATGAGATCTTTCTGAAGTTAAAATCTGAGGTTTCTTTACATGGATAGCATCCCTACTGTGCAGAGGGGCAATGGGACACAAAACTCACTGTTAATTCCTAGACACCTTTGAAATTAGAACCTGTCAGTAACTCTCGATGCACATTTAGCATGAATCACTAAGAGTCAAAAAACATTAATGTATAGATTGCTCTCACCATCAGTAAAGCAGATCAGCACTGTGAAGGCTATATTTCAGTGGGAGATGAAGCTTTCTGTTTCTGCCACCAATTTAATTTGTTCTTTTACAAGCTATCACCCAACAACTGCTATGAAATAAAATGGTGGCTTCATCCTAGGTGTTACTAAAATCTAGTTCCATCTTAGAAAAACAACTTTGTCCCTTGTGCTTCACACAAGAGCTCATCATGCAGGCCAAGGAATGATTTGAGAGGAAAACAATTTTCTTGATTTGAGGGAAATTCATCCAGAAACAGCTCAAGAAATTTTAGCCGTGAAAATAAAGCTTATGGTTTCATATTTTAGGATGAAAATTTCCTTTGGAGAGAAGAAATACTCTTTTGGGCTGATTCTTCCCATGACTATTTTATCAACAGGAAATAAAAATATTTGCACTTATAAAGAAGTATTATTTCATACTAGTATGACAGGCTAAGGCCTACTTCTTCCCATTTCTTTCTGAAAGAGGGGTAGTAAGGGAATGCCAATGACATCTCTTGCTGCTTCAAAGAGTGTTCAAATTACATTTGAAGGCTAGCAACAGTATTAGACAAAAGTTCAAGTGGTCTTGGGAAGTATAAGTGAGCAAAACTCTGCCTTTCCTGTAGCCTGAAATATAATATCAGCACTGAGGCTGCCATCATCAGACGTAACACATGGATGGGGTCTTCAGAAGCATTCACATCAGTATTGTTTCATAGAAAGAAGTTTATAGAAATAGAATCAATATATTAATTTCCCCTAAGAGGAAAGCCTCTCTGGGAAAAAAAGCACACATTTTATGAATTTCTGTGGTTATTCATTACAGAAAAGTGGAGATTGTGAGACCTGTGGCTAAGAGAACTGATCATCTGGCATAGACAGGGTACTTGGGAAAGCTTGGGTTGCTCCTTTCAGAGGCATACATCACTCAGACACCCAGGTGGAGCCTGGAAACTCAATACCCTTGAAAATTAATTCACTTCTTGAAACCTCTGGAGAAAGTGCCTGCAGCAGTCCCTGCCCAAGGACATGGCCACAAACACCTGTGCCTTCAGGGCTGTTAAAAATGGTCCTATGGTTTGAGGAGCAAAGGGTGGGAATCCATGCACCTTGAGCTGTGCCAGGGAGCAGCAGCCCCAGCAGCAGCCCCAGCATCTCCACCTTCCCAGCCCACTGCCTTTTCTCCTGATGACAAGGGAGCTGAGCTACCTGCAGCCAGCTGTGGCACCCAGCACTTACATTTCCAAGAGGAGGCAGGAACAATCTCTTCTCCACCTGCTTCTCTGTGTGTAAGCATGAACAGGATGGACTGGGCTCAGCATTGCTCTGCTTTCCTTCTGTGATGCTCTGTGCTGCTTTCCAGCACTGTGGCTTCCTGGGGCTCGTAGGTTCCAGAGAACCAAGAACAGAATTCAGCTTCAGGGAGTCCTTGTGTATTTGCCCCAGCTTTGCAGATAGGGAGCAATAGCAGAGTTGCTACAAGGTAGAAATTTTCATTGAGGTTTATCATAACTGTTTTAGTGGAGTTCAATGCAATGTGCAGTTACACAGATACACTCTGCAGGTTATTCCTACTTTTTTTTTCAACTTAAAGAGTCTGACATTACAGTTGGAAATAATCTCAAAACAGCGTTGTCAGGAGGATCCAGAAGCTCTTGGCCAGGTATTTATTTCACAATACTAAACGTTTTCTAGCAATAGCTGTCAAAATATTTGTGCTGTATTGTCTTTAGCAAGGTTACCAGAAGATGTGAACTCTGGAAATAAGCAGTTCAGGAATCTCCATAGATAATATTGCAAATAAAATGCTGCCACAACTACATGCTGAGGCACTCACTTTAATGACAAAGTTATACATTTTGTTTAAAAACCGTGTGTCTCTTCATTTTTAATAACAAAATCTCCTTACATCTGGAAAAAGGGGTAGTTAAAACGCTGCTGCTACCACATGCACTTGTAATGCATTATATGAGAGCCTATCTTAGAACAGTGATGCTTTAAACATCCAAATCTAATTATCACTAGGACTATCTCTATGGAGACAAAAGTTAGATAAACATAGTGTGGGTGGTTTTGTCCTGCTGCAGGAAAAGAGGCTGCTCTAGATGGATGTCTAAGCCCTTCACTCCCATCATAATAAATTCCCATTGGGAATGTAGCACTCCTAAAGTATTTCTGGCCCGATTCTCTGACTATCAAACCTGGTGCCATTCACAGAAAAGTGGTAAGAAGGATCAAGGGCACATATCATTCAAGAGAAGTGGAGAAGTTATTTGCATTAATACTTTGTATTGCTCAGTGGTGTACTGTATAATATTAAATATGAATACTAAAACACTGTAAAGACTGGAGAAATTAGACCAGACCTTCAGGTTTTTACTGATTCAGTGGCTGCATCTCTTGTAGGATAACATATAACAGTGTGATAGTTTGATTGTTTGTCACTAGATAGTCAAACTGAGACTCATTGCCACAAGACTGGGTTGATGTGAAGATTTTAACTGAATTCTGAAAACACCTGAGCTCTTAAGTAAGAATATCTGAGTGATACAACTTCAGTTAATAAAATATTCTGAAAGATTTCTGACATAAACCCACCCATTTCAGTGTGGATGCCAATTATTGAATGTGAGACCTTTAACAAAAACTTTTTCACCAACAAATTTCTGGTGTGTTATTTTAAATCAACTGCTGCTGTTCAAATCTAGAAATGGATTTGCAAGTCAGGCTGTACGCCACTCCATATTTCAATATTCTAACAGCAAGTTAAAGTGTGCCCTCCCAGTTTTCCCTCATTTACGTGTCTATGTCTTTGTGCTTGGTAATAGTCCCTGTTATATTCACAGGGTCAGCTTCAGTCCTGGTCATAGTACATTCCATAGCTAAAGTTAAATAAACCTTCAAAAGTGATTAATTTTTCCTATTTTTGCTGATTACTTTCACTGATCAATACTTTCACTGGTGTATACCACTAATACATTTAAATGTCAATGTGGGAATCAATTAACTTCAATTATTTCCTTTCAAAGATCATGACATTTTGTTGTTGTTGAAATTTTATGATATATACACAAAAACTTATGGCTACATTTATCTTTAAAATTGTCCAGAATGATATGTTCAAAACCTCATAAGTATAAAATGTTTTCAAGAAGTCTTACAAAATATTTGAAAGGAATAAAAATGAAAATATTTAAATACATAAAAATAGGCATGTTAAACCCCATGTAAATTCTAAACCCAGTCATATGTGAATTCTGAACAAAAAGGAGTTTCTCTAATCAATGAAAAATATTAATGATACAAGAGAAGATTCAATTATATAACTGTGTATTGTAATTCTCTATGATTTATAAAAGGCAAAATTCAGATCTGCTATACAATAAATTATCATTATGGCGCGACTACACTTTGGTCTAATAGAATCCCATTATTTAGAAATGGAAAAAGAAACCCCATTAGATTATAGGCTTAATTCCCTGCCAGTGCTGAGGTCACTGCTCTTTCACTCTCAGGCTTGTCTATGTGGGAGCTGCTGCTACTGCTGAAGAATCTTCCTGAGCAGGCAGATATACAGAAAGGCAAGAGGAGCTCTGTGTTGACATTAGCACTGCCACGAAGGAATAAAAATAGCTGTAGTGGATAAATCATGTTAATAAATAACTTATAGAAGAAAAGTCTCTTAAGATCTGAGGGGAAAATACTCCAAAACGGCAATATACACCAGTATTATATTATCAGTATACTGCTATGAGGATTTAGGGTCAATGGGACCAAAGCTACAAAAGTGCTCTGAAATGAAAGCAGCCCTAGCTCAGCATGAAGAGTCTTGTAACACACCTGAATGCATGAGATTTTCTGGACCTACAGCTGTTGAGAAGTTTCAGCCAATACTGGTTTTGATGGGATCTACTCAGCATAACTTATATAAACAAAATCACACATTGGGAATCACTTAGTTTTACTGTCTTGAGGCTGAAATGAAGTAGGAGTAGAAAAGCTCTCTTACAGGCATTTAATCGGGGCAGCAAGGAAGAGATATAGATACAGTAGCTTAATTCCCCCAAAGTCCCCAGCAAAATTATACCTGTTGTGGGCAGAACAGGTGAGAGACCTTTACAGACTCTCCTTTCTGAGTCTCAGGCAGAGGAGCAGGTGAGGGGGAGACGTGCTGTTTGTGTGTCTGGAGGACTGTGGTCCCACTGAAACTCAGGTTTTGGTTTGCCAAAACCTCTCCGTCCCCTGCAAGTGCAGGCTCAGAAACTCCTCTGTACGTCTCTTTTGCATTTCCCAGATCAGCTGAGGTTCTGTGATCTCCTTTCCCCAAGTGACAAATCAGCCACATGGGATGTGTTTTCTGAAGAGGCTCCTTTAGCCTGGCAGTTTTAGGCAGAGAACTCAGATTTCAGCTGGGAGTGTCCTGCTATCCGGGGGGAGTCATGTCTCCCAGATTTTTCTGCACAGAAGTAAAAGCTGAGACATGTGCCTTTAGAGGTGTGTTGGGTTTTTCTCACAGTGGACAGGTGCACTAGAAATGCAATTTGTTCTCCTCCATAGTAACTATTTCTTCTGTCACAGCAATCACAGTCTCCATCCACCCACAAATGGCAGCAGGGCTCCAGGGGATCATCCAACAATGCATCAAACCTGCTTTTACATGTCACTTGTTTGCTTGTTGAGGTTATGAATTGTCCCCAAACAGTTTTTCTTCATGAAAGACATTCAGTTCTCTTTTCCATGAGCACCTGGACCCTCCCTTTCACCCAGGAACCAAACTGCCACACAGTTTAAGGAGTTGCAATGACAGGAGTCAAAATGCCCAGGTGTTGCCATCACTCCAAAAATCACCACCTCATGCTTCAAGGAACTGTGAAAGAAATATTTGCTTTTAGAAGGACTTCTATTTGTGCATCATTAAAGGGGATTTGTGACATTAACAAACTGGGTATTAACCATGCTGCTGGCTGTTGAACACAGATATTAAAATTATAGCTTACTATCAGTGGAAAGCAGTTGAGAAATAAGTTTACTCTTACTATGTCAGGAGGCACAAATTGCTTAATCACTTTTGTCATTGAGACTAATATTAGTTATAAAAACATATCAGATACTGCTAATCCTTGCAGCTCCATGAGGATATAGTATTTCAAAACTCACACCTATTTCATGCTCTGAGAAAATAACTTCAAAATGTTTTTTCTATTTAGTTGCCAAAGTGTATTTTTTGATTTCTAAAGTCCAGGGCTGAGTAGTTGACTCACTAGAATACGACTCAAGCAAATGAGATATCACTGATGGAAAAGGAGATTTGTACAATTATAGAGAACAGATAAGCCATTAGCTTCTCCCAGGGCCTAATGATGAGCTCTGCAGGATCATTCGGGCTACAGCCATAATTAAAACTCATTCTGAGTCATTCTGTTGCAGCAGAAAACATTTACAAAAAGGGCATCTTTGGCAACCTCCATGCAAGGGAGGACTAGGATGAGACTGGTGTCTGACACAAGTAGGACTGAAATATTTTTGAAATATAAAGCCATAAGAATGAATTGTCATTTTATTACTATTTTATTTAACAAGCTACTGTTTGGAAGTATAATCACAGATGAATAAAGACTTGACCATGCTTTTCCACCTTGTGTCACCTGTGGGAAAGCCATTATTCAGTTATGCCAAATGTGTTATATTATTCTATTTGTTCCATGCTTAAATTACTCGGCTGTTCCAGCCATACTCTTTGATCCTGTTGCTTTAGTTAGTTGATATAAATCATCTCTGTATTTGACCTGCTCTTGAGGAAGACACTGACAGCTGCATTTTTGCATTGGTTTCATTTTCCAGTTGAGAAACATGATTTTGTGATATATGAAGTGTGAGCCCCATTTCACGCCGCCAGTTTGTTCAATCCATCTCAAAAGCCCTTGCAAAGTAAGAAGACCTGCTAGCTCAGTGCTGCCAAAAGGAAACCATTAAGAGTGTTTATTGCCATCCTGGGCCACTTTACAATTACTTTTAAACATTCCAATTTAGAAGGAGTAGGCATACATTCAAAGCTGTTCCTAGCTCATTGGTATTCAAGCAATCCCAACCACAGTTCTCAAAGCAGGTGGCCTCTTTTTTGGCCACCCCAGTATTTTCAGGAAACAACTCAGCTTCTACTGGTAGAATACTATACATAGACTTAATGGAGCTGGTTCCTGGTTTTGCCCAGTTGGTCAGAGTTTTGCTCTCAAATGTTCTGTGTTCTGTCCAAAATTTCATTCTAAATTGCCTTCCCAATGGCTTACCTCTGTGAAACATCTCCTTTATGTACAATACTATGTAAATTTCACTGCAGCGGCCAAAGTTAAGAAAAACATTCACTTTTATGTCACTTTTTCGGTGTTTTGCCCAATCAAATATTTACCTAATCAACAGCTTCTGTTAACACGCTAATGACTGGACAAATAAACCTAATGCAGGCTAAGTATGGTCTGTAATCCAGAGTTCTCCTTAGGAACTTTCTGCTGTCTTTAAAAGTGACCAGCAGGAGCATGAGGGAAAAACAAGTATGAAATGAGCCCACCTAATGGAATGGTCTCTGCTCTAAGATGTATTTTTAAAAGTTAATTAATATTTTTTAAATACTTTGATGAAAATATATGTTTAGTTTCATTCTACTTGAAATAATTCAGCTGGTAATCCTTTTTTAAGAGAGCAAATTATTGTTGCTGCCTCACATCTCAAATTATTACCCAAAGTAATAAGCTTGGCAAAAAAGCCTATTATTTCAATTCTTGAATAAGGACTCAGTTCACATGTCTAATGCCCTGTGTAAGAGAATTAGCAGAAACTCATCTCAATGTGGTTTCAAAAGAGGAAACTAAGCAGACAGCCTTGTTAATTTAGCATATAGACTTGGAATAAAGTACAACATCCATCATCTCTTGAAATTCAATTAAAAATTGGTCTTGTGTCCAAGGAGAAGGAGCCAATTTTCTGCTGGAAGCAGAGTCTTGGAAGATCACTAAAACCCTTAATGGTTCTTTCATTGTGGGAGCCAATATGAAAGAAAAACCAGTTTGGGAGTTCAAATTACCCCTCACATTAAATGCTACAACATGTGCAATCTTCAGTTTGGGCCTGTTGCTGTTGATGCAATGCTTTCTGTCACCCTGGACACACGGGGAATTCCAGCTGTGTGTCTCTCCTGGTCCTTAAAATCTTCCCATGTGCTACTGGATGCTGCAGCAATGCTGAAGAGGCTTTTGCATGCAGGGTGAAACACCCATCCTTACCATATGTCATGTACAGTTCTCGTTCTCTCACAGTAGGTTTCTGTGTGTGATAAAAAGATGCTCGCAAACACACTGAGATTTAATATCTGGGGAAAGGGAAGCCTGAAAATATGTTAACAAGATTTTCAGCATTAAACACAATTTTGTTTCAGATTTCAGCTGTTAAACATCTTAATTTGTTTTGCTTTTTACTCCAGTAAGATAATGCTAATACACTCTGACAGCTTGTGACTCCACGCCGAGGAGGTTTCGCAAACCAATCTCTTTACTTGAAATTTGATTTACAAAGTGCCTTAGTCCTTTAGCTGTGTGGCAGCAGCCGTCCTCACAACACTTGTCATGACTTAAAGTAGGAGCATGATCTGGGCAGTTTTTTTCCTGTTTGTTTATTTTGTCCTAGTGAAGGGTTTACCAAGATGAAAGAATCCTTTTAACTATTTAATGTTCTCATCCATCAATAAACTCAGTCCAGAAAATACTGTCATGCAATGTTTGGGTAAGTCTAAAGGAAATGGTGAATTTTTTTGTTTTGAAATACATATTAAACTCCTGGTGCAGGTAGCATCTATACAGGTTTTTTTTTACAGTATTTTGGATGAGTTGATCTAACAGTTAATGCACAAATCTTTTGGATTCCATGTTCTCCTTCCAGCCCAATCTAGCTTTGGCTACTCCTCTCCAGCAGTAAGCTCAGGTTACTTTCTGAGCACTTATCCTACATATGGCTGCAGGTCACTGCTGAGCAGGCAGGACCACTTGTTGAGCTACCAGCCAGCCCCAACCTTGTGTATGCCACCATTTTCCTGTGAAATCGGGTTTTTGATGTGTGAGCAGTACGTGAAGTGGCACATCATATCACAAATCCATGCAGAACAGGCAACAAAAACAATCGATAACCACAAACATCTGCCCTGCCTGCCCTTGGCAGGGGTAATCTGCCACATTTGTGTGACCTGTATGGAGCACATCCTGTCACATCCCAGCATGCTGGCAGGTATGTTACATAGTAACCAGCTCCAGAGGATAAGCACCGTGTGGACTATTCCTTTAAGTCATTTTATAATTAACTGGAGGAGCTGATTTGGCACCAAAACTTAGGGGAAAACCTTTTCTTCATCTCTTCTCCAGCAAATAAATGTTTAGATTTTTTAACAATTATTTTACTAATATAAAATATCTGTTATTCCCCAGGTAGGAGGTTGTGGGAACAGCAGTGTGGATGTTTCCACCTCTTCTTCTCCATAGATGAGACATATGAAGCCAAGGCAACATCACCCAGCTCAGAAGTCAATCTTGTAAAGAAGACCAGAACATAAATCACAGCTCCTGCCCTACTGTGGCAGGCATCACTCATGAAAACAATCTGCTTACAGCTTTTAAACCTCCTTCCTTCCAGGAAAGGAACACTTTTGCCGTGTTTTCTGTCGAAGGGCGTTTCCCAGAGGGGCTCAGGGTGCCTCACTCAGCTCCGGGCACAGGCGATGATGTGCCCGGGCCGGCGGGGCTGCGCTGGCTCCAGCCCAGCCGCAGGCAGGGCAACCTCTGCTGCTGCTGCTGCTGCTGCTGCTGCTGCTGCTGCTGCTGCTGCTGCTGCTGCTGCTGCTGCTGCTGCTGCTGCTGCTGCCTCTGCTGCTGCTGCTGCTGCTGCTGCTGCTGCTGCTGCTGCTGCTGCTGCTGCTGCTGCTGCTGCTGCTGCTGCTGCTGCTGCTGCTGCTGCTGCTGCTCTGTGTGCCGCGTTTCTAGACAGTCTGACTCCACTCTGATGGGCTTCTTGCTCTGGTGATTTTGCTGCAGTGCTCAGAAAGCCCCGTCCTTCTGAACTACACAGTCACTATGCTGCAGTCACAATAGCTGGTAAATTTGTGCAAATTGGTTTGGTTTGGTTTTCCCGAGTTTCAAGCACGTTTATTGTCAGGTTGTAGGCTAAGCCAAATTCACAAGTGAAGACATTCTTTCTCTGCACAAATTAAATGGATCTGTGACCCATGTATCCATTTGTAAGTAAAAGCAAATAGTATTTTTTTGTCACACAGTAGTGTTTTTAAATCTGATTCAACTAATAATTGAAAAGGTCTTCACTGCTTTCTGGTGATGACGAGCTCTAAAATCCTGAAAAAACAAGGTTAGGTACCTATGCTTTCACATTAAGACCAGTGGCTCTGTACCTGACTTGGGACCTGATAATGATGTCTGCATGTCTGGGAGTGTGCATCAAGTATTCCTGAAAATCCAGCTGTTTCCAAGTCTCTCACATTTTGTACCCATGTATTGCTGCATTTAAAATTGTTCAAAGTCTAGTCCAAGTTATTTTATGTTACTGCAATAATAAGGAAGTAATTGATATTTGTATTTGACCTTCAGCTCAGTACTGTCAAAAGAGACACATATTGTCTTAAACTGTAAATAAATAAAATTTTATTTATTCCTTGAAGAAAATGGCAGCCTGTAGAGACATGTCTTCTTACATTTGCCTTGCTGGCCACAAGGTTTTAATAAAGAGTGTCACTGCAGCATGCACACATCTTTGTCACACTTGGGCTGCTCCAACCAACTTCTTATGCACCCATTTCTGCTAGAGCACTCCCCAGCAGGCAGTGCTGCTCTGTTTGCAGGAGTCTTTCCAAAGCTCACCCAGCAGCAACGTTGGTTATTTAACAGCCCTTCCTTCTGACTGCACATGAGCAGGAAGCAGCTGGGAAATGCTCTATTGATCAGCTGAGGATTTCTTGCTTAAAAAAAAATCAAAATTCCCAGCATTTGAGGAAAAAAATTGAAACTGTCTGTAGCAGGTGCACAGCAAAGGTGTAGAGAGAGCAGTGGGGCCCTGAGCCAGGCCAGGCTGTGCTGGGTGGGCAGCTGTGCAGAGCTGGGTACAGCCAAACGAGGCTCCTGGCAAACTGGGATGTGCTATGGAGGCACTACTGGGTTTAACTGGTGTGCAGAACAAGGCTGAGAAACTGGTTATGTCCTAGGCAAAGAACAAGAGGGGAGAAGTGCTACAGCTCCACCATTTACCTTTTGAGAGCTTGATCTTTGTTGAAGTAGTTTTCCCAAGATAGAGACACAGTTCCTGGAAGTTAGGATAGGATGCATGCCTCCTCTGCATCCAATGATTTATTTCTCTGTTCATTTTACCTTGCCTGTATCTGGTAGGAATTAAAATTGATCACTTTTTGCATCAACGTTTACCAAGTACAATGTAAGTCTTCAGCTCCGGGGGTAACAACAATGAGCATTTTTGTTAGCTGGAAGTGTGAGAAAACAGCAACAAGCTTGAAGAGCCTTGATTCAGTAAAAAAACCCATATTTGCAGGTTTAATTGTATTCACGCTGTAAGCAGATTTTAAGCATTCAAGATAGAGATGTTGAGAAAACCAAGTATCAAGTGATTATATTCCATCATAAACTGTTCATTTGAATCTGCACCTTGTTCAGTTATTTAAGTATTAACACACAGCCCCATGTGAAGAAAATTCAGCTTTGAAATTATTGTACTACCTACATCAATTTGAAGAAACGTAGTGGCTGTAAATGTCTCTGTAAATTTCACTGTACATAATCATGCAGGCTTTTTTCCCAGATATAAACCCAACTGCATAGATGACTTGCAGCTTGTGCAAGTGAAAAGCTTCCTCCTTCCCCTTCATTCCCCACAGAGAGAAGAATCACTGCAAAGGCAGTGCCACCACCTGAGCTCCTCGGAGTTTGTTTTTTCCAAAGGTTTCTCAGAAGTCCATTGTCTGAAAAGATGATTTAATGAGGTGAGCCTTGCAATGAACTACAGGCACCATCCTTTTCTGTATAAAATGGAGTGCAGTGAAGGCATCAGTTAGCTGTGATGATTTTGATTCACCTCTGTGCATTGCCACCAGGTGGGATATGCTGGTCCCCGTGTTGCAGAATATTGTGATAGATGGGCTGCCACCACAGGCAGAAAAGTCAGCTGTCATGATTTTTTTTGAAAGGTGCTTTTAAGTTTTCACTATCAAACCACATGCAATTACACTGGACAGTATCAGCCACTTAAGTGAAATATCGTTTTACTCTGAGAAAAAAACCTTAAAATTGCCTGTTTGCTAATGACAGAAGGATATAAAAATACCAATCAACAATTCCAGGAGAAATATAAGAAGAAAGCTACCAGAAAAGATTTGCAATAAATAAAGACCTCTATTTCTTGAAAGAACAAAAAAAAGGAAAATGCAGCTGTGTTTCCACAAGGTAAACACTGCTGATTCTTCAGTAAAATCTTCCTATGACTTTCCACATTGCTGCGGGCAAAAGCACATTAGTCACTACTTTTGAAAGAGATAATGGCTTTTCAACTGCTGTGTATCCCTGTGTATCTGTGACAAGTGCTCTGAGAGATAAGAGCTTTAGCAGAAGCAAAGTGGAGGGGATGAGGGCTCAGGATGGTTGATTTGCCTCTGCCACTACTTCCCAGCACTGCCATGGTCACACAGATGCACACTGGATATGCAGGTGACATTTCAACAGAAATGGCTGAAAGTGGGTTTGTGAGGCTGCAAGCTAATTTTAAAATTCAGCTTCAGTCCACTGGAACAGATCTGTAATTATATCAGTTAGTGGCATAGATCCTCTCTTAATGTCATCCTACCTGCTTCAAAATAATAAGATACCAAATGCATTTAGGAGTATGGGTAAGATATTTGTTAACTGGCTTCTTTTTTACATAGAGTGCTGTCCTTTTATCCATCAGTTTTAAATTCAGCTGAAGCTCTGAGAATATTTAGAAGAAGAAGACAGAATGCATTTCATGGGTCTATCTAACACTGCTGTCTTCATATTTAACCTCTCTAAAGCCTAACTGGGACATGGCTGGGCACAGAGGGCTTGCAGGAGTCACGTCTGGATTCAGTGCAAAGCTTTCCCCCTCCAGACTCTGTAAGCAGGGTCTTCCACTCCCCTGAGACCATGGCAAACCATGACCACTTTCCTCTGCCCAAGAATGGTTCCAGTACAAACCCATGGAATCAGGAAGGGCACCAAAAAGCACCAACTATGAGCCAAGCCAAATGTTTTCTAGAAAACCTTCAGAATATCAGTTCATGAAACTGTTCAGAGAGTTTCATCCTCAGGCTGGAAATGATCTGAGTGTTATCATTGTTTGTCAGTCAGGAAAAACTTTAAGACTTGCAAAATTGCAAAGTCCAACACAGAGGGCCCATGCTGCAATGCAGTCTACTTCAATACATTAGGATTAATTAATATACCACACAGATGCCAAATCACACACTGGAATTCATTTTTCCTAAGAAAAGTTTGTAATTAGATTTTAAAATTCCCCTACATTTAACATCTTCTGGAAAAATACCACTTTGTTCTCACCTGGCAATGTTTAGATGTGGTCCCAGGAAAGCTCAATTTGAACAACAGGCACATTTTGCTATATTGAGGATTATTGCAATACCTCCTTCGAGTTGTGAACACTCAAAAAGTTTTATGAACCTCCCCAAAGACTATCAATGAGCACTTGGCCACTGAAAAAAGGGGGATAGCCAGTGCAAACCCCTAAGTCCAGGTCCCTGGAACAGCAGTTCCAGCATTACTGCATGTGGTTTCCAGAGATGTGGATATCATGTCTTTGTTTCTGTGCTTGAAATTGGAGTGCTTTTGTCTATAATCAGGTGTAACAGAAAAAAGGAAATTTTGAAATCTAGCTTTCTTTTCCTGTTTGATAAACTCTGTTATTTCAAGGAAAGATTTGCAGTTTAGTTAGTTTTGATTTAGTTTCTAGACCCATGACTGGTTTCTGCAGGTTTTAACCAGCAGGTCATCTGCTTAGGAAAAAATACATCTGTGAACTATGGATGTGGTATTAGCTAAGAGAATCTGCAGTGCATCACATGCAGAGAAGCAGATGGGCTCTATGGATGAGTTAACAGAGACTTATAAGATTATCTTAAATAATGGAGGGGTTATTTTTCCTAAATGACTTAAAACCCCATATGCTTTGGGGTTTACCCAGCTTCACTAGATACTCTTGCAGAGCACGGGGCATTTCATAAGATCTACAGAGCAGCAGCTCCCTCTTGCATGTTTAACTCATGCTACATTTTACAAAAACATGAGCTAGAAAATAGACACCCCCACCCCCTCAAATACCAACCCCCCGCTGTACCGTAAGAAGAGTCACATCCTGTCCTGTACCTTCTATCTCTTTTTTTTGGGCTATTATTACTTGAAAACCTTGAGCAGCTTCCAGTTTAGTCATTTCCCCTTATCAGGAAATTCAGATGAAATTACATTCCTACCGGAGGCTTTTAAAACTATATAGGAGACCTGTTTGCCTTTACAGGAGATAGATTTTACTGACATTTTTGTTTCCCCGTACAAGTAGTGGTCATCTGCTCATTTTGAGTATTCATAACCCCATCTGACTTTCACTGCAGATTTGTCTCTGTCATCTTGTCATTTTGTTCCCCAGTTCCCCAGCCTGGTAAAGGGGAGAAAAGGGCAGGCTTCCACTCTGCAAATTTTATTAGGTAACTACTTGACCATCCTCCCATTACCAGGAAGGGGACCCATCAAGAACTCTACTTAAAGCTAATTTTCTAAACAAAGTGGTAGCTGCTTGCTTTTAACTATGCTCCAGAAAAGTTCTCTGGATCAGGATCAATACTCACAAGGTAAGCAAGCAATTGATGCTCATCACCTGAGCCTAAGGCCGCCTGTAGCTACCAACACCTGTCTGTGCTCACTCGTGACCTCTGCACCAAACACCTGCTATGGACAGAAAAAAAATGAGCAAAACTGAGTGGGTTGGATGGAGGAAACTGAGCACTTGTCCCAGTAGACTGCAATGGGGGAAAGGAGAGGGATGGAGGCATCACAGCTGGTCAGGATGCAGAGGAGGCACAGAGCTCTCCTGGAGGACCATGCACAAATCCCTCTTTGCATGGGCTGTCCTCTGCTCTGCTGCTGGAACCTCAGCTGTAAAAGCCCACTCCCCTCTCCCAGCACCTCCTACTTCTCCCATATGGCCTCAGCTTCATCCCACTGCCCAACAAGCCCCTCTCCTGGGGCATGCTAAGGCCCTTTTAGCACCGTGGTTTCTCTCAGGGCCCTCCAGACAGCCTTGGCTACCTGCAGGTGAAGGTCTTGGGGAGGTGACCAGGTGACACAACTCCCCATCTATAAAGCATTCAAAATTATTTTTGCCTCGTGAATGTACCCTCAATGGTTCCCTTTTAGGCTCATAAATGACTGTGCAGGTCACATTCAATAGAAAATAGTAATAACAATAATATTACAAAAAATCATACCAGGATTGCCACTATTTCCCCAGGCTTATAAGGATCACAAACAGTGTTTTGTCTGTGCCAAGCAGCCTTGGAGCAGCTGCTGGAGCAGAAAGAGCTGCCTGAGTGCCTCCAAATCCAGCCTCAGAGCAACCTCCAGCGGCAGGAGCTGTCCCTGCAGACAGGGCACCGCTGGCAGCGCCGGGAATCCCAGCACGCCTCTGCCACTGGAGACAGCGCTGGCCCCATGGACACGCAGGAATAATGCACAGCCACCAGCACTGCCATCGGGGCACCAGGATAAAAGTGAGTGAGTGAATGAATGAATGAAAAGAAATTAAATTATCTGTATGTCCCCATGACTCATCTAACAGCCGAGATGCTCTACTGGCACAAATCCAAACTCGTCATCCACTTAAGACCCAATTAAAAAGTAGGAAAAGGGGCAGTTATTAGTTTAAAATTTTGTGTGAACTTTCTGCTTGTGACTGGACAAGTCACACACTTTGCAATTCAAGAATAAGCGAGACACCTCAGCGCACGCAAAATTAAGCACAAACTCCAAGATTTTTGCTACGTGGAAATGTAATTAACCAAGCACATATTTAGCATTGCCATATATAAAGTGCTTTGTCCAGTGCAAGCCTGAACCACAGTCCACCAACGCTGATGAAAGAACTGAGGACTTTGAGTTCACTTCTCCACAGAAAGCCTTTTCTGTTCATCTTTTACCACAACAGGCAACGTGCTCTTGTGAATAGAGGGCTACAGCTTACAGTTGCAATGCACAGTGTATTCTGCCATCTCAGCTGTGTCTTTTTTATTGTCTCATCTCATGTACTAAGTCCTGGGGAACATAGCTTGGCTCAGCCAAACCCAACCAAGCAGAAGCCTCTACTCAGCAATGCAGGTTCATGCAACAGGAGTTAGTTAGAATAAGTAAAAGCAACACCACCAAAGGTAATCAACATTTTATTTATAAACATACATTTACTATAAAAGCTGTTGAGTTTTTTAGACAAGTTTTCCTAATTTCCAGAGGCATTTTAGAATAAATAAAATAAAGGGAAGATTAGCATAACTGGTATTCAACATTAGCCCCAGCTAGGAGAGCAATCCTTGTCCCTGAATGGACATGCAGATAAGGATGGTCCCCTTCTGGTTCACCAACCTTTACAACATTCACTGAAAACTACAAATGTACTGCATCAATAACACTACATAGCAAGAGTAAGGAAAAAATACACCATGGAAATGGGCTTGTAAAATATATAGATGGGTTATGATACCTGTTCAGGTTCTCTGAAGTAGTAAGAGGCTAAATGAATTCCAAAACATCTAAAACCCATTACATATATTGTACTTGCTCAGTAATAATAAATCATTTTTTGAAACAAATACATTTACATTGCAGTTCAAATGTAGGAAAGCATTATTTTTTCTGAGCTCGAAGTTTCTGATTAGAAATGTATCATCTTAATGTGTTTAAACTGGAAAAAAAAAAAAAGAAAAAAAGATCTTATCCTGAATGAATTTGCCATGTAAGATTCCAGAGGGAATATAAAATCAAACATAAGAAGTTGGCAAGTACTATTTAGAAAACTGTTGAAAATTATTCTGTGCTGGTGAATAGATGTTCATTAGGGGAAAAAATTGTCATAATCGAGCGCTGCTTCATTTCACTTTACGTACAATCAACTCTGCTAAGACATGCATATACAAAACTATCTGAGAGCCACTGGGATCAATCTCTAGGCAGCCCCAGAGACCCAGTGATGTGTCTGCAGTGCAATGCAATATCCCTCCCCCCTCGTCCATGCACTTTATCCCAACCATGCTCCTAAGCCCTTTGGGCATTTACCCCTACATGAATGAGAAGTGGACCTGACCTCTGAGACAACCAACCCTTGATACACTTGGGGACTGATTTGCACACCTAACTCTATCACGTTGGGGAAGCAGTGCTAGAGACTCATATCGAATAGATGCACAAGCATGCACAGTCTCATTTAAAAATTAGGTTCAGACATTTTATATTTACATACCCTTAATGCAGCGCATGGAGTTACAGAGATGTACCACGTCAGTTACGAAATCTGCTTCTTGAATTTCCATGTTACACATTTTTTGTGGGAAAACGTTGTAACAACCACAAGCAAAGAGTGAGCATCCTGGTTATCAAAACCCTTTAACAGTAAATCATGCAAGTGGTTGATCAAAATATAGGATATCACTTTTAGTTCCAAAACATTTGTCTGATTTATTTTATTTTTACTTAAAAATATTCCCCAGGTGAAGTCCACGAAGGGCTTTTTGGATTTATTGCATCCAGAAGTCATTGCTGACTGTGTGCAACAGCTTTGCATTTTCTAAGGCACAATATTAAGGAAGTAACATGTAACTTCCCAGCAGATAGTCACAATGTCCTCCAATGACATTGCATGTGTGTGTTTGATGACATGCAGTTTTGCATGGTTATGCAACTCACATGCAAGCAACTGTCTAGCATTTCAATAAATAATTGCTATCTAGAGAACGACTCATAATTATTGCTTCCCTAACAACCACTCCATTTCTATTTACCAACACATCAAAAGATGACTGATATGCACATAGATAAAAGAAATGTCTATTCATTTAGTTTTACAGTGGTTTTAAGGCAGAAAAAGAATTTCTTCCCTCCATTTGAAGATATTTCCAGTAACTGTTTACCAAAACGTGCTAGGATATTTTACAGTTGCAACACATTCCCTAAATTTGTCTGTGTATTATAGATACCTGCAGAACCTCTGTTTCAATGAGCTGCTGGATCACTTTAGTAAGGAGCATATACTTAATCAAAGAACACAAAGGAAAAATGTCCCAAACACAGGCAAGGTAGTTTTTCTGCCTGTAGCTCCAGCCTCCTCCCTGCCCATCTCCCACACTTCTGGGTTTTGCTGCCTATTTTTGGGTCAAGGCTCAAGGCTGTCTAATTCTCTACCCTGGGGGTACCCAAACCACACGTGTTTCTCTGCATGAGACTTCAACCAAGAGTAATGCTTGCAAGTGAACGAGCAGATGTCCAACCCACTCAAATCGATTGTGAGTTACATGCCAAAGAGAAAAGCTCCACCAGAGCATCAAACTGCAGCTCAGAGCCTCACAACTCCCCGGGGCCTGCCCGCTCGGCTGCCTCTCCCCCACATCACCTTTCATTGAGTTTTATAACAATACAGGCTGCTGAACTTACTGAGAGGGATTGCTCCTGATGGGAACTTTTCCATTGTTAACGGTATGCAGTCTTTAGGTTTAATGAAGAAATCTTTATTTCAGAGAATATTAAGCTATAGTCATGAACATTACTTGAGGTACACAAACAAAAAATCCTATGACTAAAGGTGCAATAATTTATTTTTTTAACTTCTACCCTCCATTGAAGGTAATATAAACACAAAATGCTTCAGAATTACAGGATGTATTATCAAACTAGTCTCTGTATAAAAAAAGTTATAGCTTCAGTTTTAACAGAGAAGTCGTGCTGTGATGTTTAGTTTTTCAAATGCACTGATTAGATTCTATCTCAAAATTACTTCTCAGCTCAAGTTGGCATATTCTATAAAGGTTCTGTAAACTTAAACTTTTTAATTGCTAGAAATATTAAAACAAAACAGCTTTATTGCATGTTTATTCTCTTATTACTTTCAAAAGAACAAGGTAACAGACTGGGTATCATAAGCATACCTGAAAGGTCATTTTGTTGTTTTTTTTTAATAGTACTTGTTTGCCTTCCCAAACACAGTCATACATATTTTGCAAATTTCTTAAGGAAGCAAAAACCAAGATATTGCATTTCAAAGGAGCAGGTGCAGCTTTTTTGTGAGTTTTTAAAAACGAGATGAGAGCCATCATATCCATGGATTCAAGCTTTTACAAGTGATTGTCTGGAGGCAGCCGATACATATGAGAAGAGAGTTCCTTCTTGAAAGTTATTAGGACTGAAAGTCATGTCACAATGTAGTTGGCTGTCCAGCAGCTAGGTAAAACAAAACCAAAACAAGCAATTGGTTACAAATTTTAACAAATATAGACTTGTGTTTACACGAACTCTACAATTTGAAAAAAATGCATCTAGAGCTATATGAATACCTGTGCCCTGTTTTACCTTTCTCCTGCAAAGCTGGGTCAGTAACTACTGCAATGAAGATTCAGCATGATTCCAGTGGAAATACATTTTCCTCGTCACATGACAAGTGCATTCTGAATGAATTTTTGTCTTATTTTATGCCTAAAGTACTTGTGTGTATATTTATTTCAGGCTCTGCAGTGGCAAAATAGTAAAGCAAAGGACTGCTGAGTCATCTTCAGCTGTGCCTTGTTCTGGTGCTACAGGCTCCTTGTGTTATTGGGCCATATAGGGAAGCTCATGAATTTACTCCTCGCCTTTGACTTTGACACTCATCAACCTGTGACCATTCCCTGTGTTTGACACTGAACAGAGAATTTCCTTTCTTGTGAGGTTTTGTTGTACAGAAACAACCTACTGATAAAAACCCCATCCACTTTTATCTGAAAACCAGAAATATTTTGGACCCTGGGCCACTTAAGGCTTTTCTAATAATCTTTTTTATGATTTATTTCTAAACAGAATCATCAATTTTTTTAAGATAAGCTTCTGGGAGCCAAAATATTTCATTGAAATGTCCTTAAGCATCTCAAAACAATACTAACTCTAGGTTAGTCAGAGACTGTCACTTCTTACTGCTGCACAGGTTTCAGATGCAGCCCTGGGGGCAGGAAGGCACCAGCCATGCAATCAAAAACCTGATTTGACATTTTTCAGCCTTATTCCCAGAACTGAAAGGCGAAACTGACACTGCACCAGTTTATTCTTAATTTCAGGTGTGTAGTGAATCAAATTTTAGTCAAAAATTAGCAACTAGCAATATTTGCAGTTCTATCAAAACCAGTCCCTTTGAGTTGTCAACAACAGTCACTGTAGCTTAAATTCAGCTAACTGGATTTTGAGATTTTGCATGACCAGTGGACACAGCAGGAGGAGGCAATTTGTAGTAAAAATTAAAAATTCATTGCCATTACTATCCTTCAGGAGCCATACATTTCCTCGAAACCTATTTCCTCTGTCATGGACTTGGTTACCCTTCTGCTGGGTATGTACAAATGCAAAACATTATTACATGAAACACTGCACACAGCTCTGTTACAGATTTTCTAGTAGAAATGATGTTACACATTTTCTGCTGTAGAAATGATGATGGAAACAGTGATTTCTACAGCATATAAGCTTATAATTTATTTGAGCTTTTATCTATCCTCAAGAGACATCAATTTTTATTTAAGCAAAAAGTACTAAGAAGAAAAAGAAATTATAACTTATATAGTTTCCTCTCCTTTTTGTGTAAAATGGAAGTGCAAATCTGCATTTTAAGGGTCAGGATCTCACCTCATCCACGAGGAAGGTTTATAGAATCAAGCAAAAAGGGCAAAATCTAAGTATTTCAGGTTAAATAAATAATAAAAAGTTGGTAAAATTTCTTAGCAGAATTTAAGAAAAAAAAAATTGCCAAAAGAAGCAGTTATACAATAGCACCCTCTAGCTCTGCTGATGGAGAAGTATCTCCTTCCTGAAGCCTCAGAGCAAAAGTACCCGTTTTTCTTCTGGCAAAGGTGGGGAGGTACCTTTCCTACTCCTGGATTTCTACAACCAGTGCTTTTGAGAGAGGGCAAGGGAAGTAGTAAGTGAAAAGAGCTTTAGAGGTCTGCTTATCAGTTGGAACTGTAGGCATTGAATATACCAAATAATATTTATCAGGAAGTCAACAATTACTCCTATTGTTTCACATCTTACTGTTTTCCACAGGGTGGAAACCAGCATGAGCGCTGACCATCACTGGTGACATTGGGGTGAAGCCAAAATGTTCTAGTAATTTAGTATCAGTCACAGAAATCCAGGACTTGGAAAGACATTTAGGTGACCTGCTCTAAGGAAGCAAAATCACAAGGTTTTCTTTCTGACATGTAATTGTCTGGCTCATTCTTCAAAATTCATGGCAAGCAACACTATTTAGTACATATCTGGATACCACTACAAGGATTCACTACGAGTTACAGAATGTTCTTAATATTTTACATGACCATTGTGTCCACAAAAGGGAGGCCTAGAGATTTAAAAAATGGGCCAAACATGGCCCAGGGACCTAGGCTGGCTAGAATTATCTGCATTGTCTCACATGATGTGAGAGATTCAAGCCCTCTGGGTCATGCAATATGTGTGCATAGTACAGGAGTTTATGCACAGAAACAGCCTTTAGGTTTAATAGTGCTGAGCAGAGATCCTCTGGGCAAAATTTAATGGGCTTGGAAATCTTTTCTGATATGAGAAAATAATTAAAATGGCATGGGAAGACTCCTCTTCCCAAGGCAAGGCTACATCAGAGCCGGACAAACCCGCCAAACAGGCCACAGGACTGTCAGAGCCCCCAGTATTTGGTACTTACTTCTGGATCGGATATAACAATCGTTGCAGTTAAGAAGACCATTTCTAATCCTGACATCTGTGCCACTTGCTGCATCTCCCAGCTGTCCTTTGCAAACGCCACACTGTCAGATGAAGAACAGAGCAAGTGAGAGACCATGCCCTACTATCTGTCACAACTCTTCCCGAAGTTTTACTTTTGTTTAAGTAGTTCTTGGAACAGTGAGAAAAATTCTCCCCTAGAACTCTGGGGAACACTGCAAATCAGTAAGAAGGTTTTTATAGAGCCAAAAGTGTTTAGGACAGGATTCCAGCAGCCTCCTCTTACACAGAAGTGAAGTCTCATTATTGTGTGGGACATCTGACTTTGAGGCTGCATTCTGCAGGCAGGTCAGTTGTGATGGACAAAGCTTAAAGAGGCCAGAGATTTAATCTGGGTAAATGTCTAAAATCAAAAAAGTCTTCATAAATATTTAATGTCAATTGAGCCAGAGATAATGGAAGCAGATACTTAGTTCTCTAGAAAACATTTCAGGTTATTTCCAAACTGAAACACCCAAGAACAGTCAAGAAATATTTCTGATAAAAGCTAGAATACACCATTCATTCCACAGTCAAAGCTTTCCAACCATGGAGCAGATCAAATATGGCTTTGGGATTGATAATGCTTTTGGAAGGAAAAAAAAGCCACCTAAAAAAATCTCAAGGTAAATAATATTTTAAAAACCAATGAGCACAATAAAGAAATTATATTATGGTTCCCTCCACCCCTCATAAGTAGATAAACTAAGTTTGCTTGCTTGATCACAGGTTTTAGTCCAATTAATGTGTCTGACTACAAAATAACACATTAGTTGTGTTATTTCTGCTTATTTACCAACAATCACATTCAAAAAGACATAACAACCATGTAAATCCTCTGGTCCTCTCATTTTCAGTTTCACATCCACTCTCTACTTGTACTGTGCATGACTTGCGATTTTTCTTAATAAAGCAAGAACCATACCCTGAAGCACTGAATATGGAAATAAAGACCGAGTGTTTCAATAATCATGGCAGCTCCTTTTCCAAGAGGGAGACCACAGGTAGAACAAAGCTTCTTCCCACTGACAGACCTAGGAGACAAACATGGCTGTAAGAACACAGCAACTGATGCTCAAATGAAGCCAAACATTCAGATAGGTTTATCAAGAGGGACAGAATGGGAGGAAGGAGCACTGGAGGAGTTTACATAAATACACAATGACCCTTCAACCATGTTGCTGAATCAACCTGCACATCTGCCTTCCAGATAAGCAAGCAAAGGGCTTAAAATGCTTAAATGCACAGCAACTCAGACACACTTCCCTGCCTGTCTGCTGTGCTAGATCAAGGGAGATAAAAGCCTCTTAACAGAGGCCTGGGTGACAGGGAACCATGCCTGTGCATTGACAGAATGCTAAGGGTCGGAACAGAGCTTAGAGATTATGTAGTTCCAACCCCTCTGCCATAGGCAGGGAACCTTCCACTAGGCCAGGTTATTCAGAGCCCCATCCAACCTGGACTTTAATACCTTTAGGGATGGAGAGTCCACAGTCTCTCTGGGAAATCTGCCCCAGTGCCTCACCACCCTTATAATAAAGGTTACTTGGACTTAGTCAATGCCACAGCAATTCACACAAATGAACCGAGTCAGACTCAGCCTGGAAAATTTTCAATTTGTTTACAAATCGACTTGCTCACTGCGAGTCAGAAAACAGGGATACTATTCTGGCACCCAATCAAGCTGGTGAAGTCAATAATGACAGTATAGCTACAGCAGCACAGACCAGGCACTGGCTGACTCATTTCTGCCTGTGCTGCTGCAGCCACTTAATACTTTAACTAGTCAGAGAAAACCTGAAATTTGATTTCCATCTGCAATGCAGGAAATACTTCAATTTGTTCCTTCAGTAGTCCTGAAGGACTCTCTCAAAAATCTGCTGCTGGATGACAGGTGGGTGAAAGCTCCTAGCCACAGGAATAACTGGTGCCCTTTGTTATAATGGTTTTAACAGCAGTGCAGGTGCCCACTTCTATGGGTCTCATGCTCTTCACTACTCTCCTGCCTGTCAGTCTGCCAGAACTGATGCTTGGCCTAGTGAGATGAACCTGAGACCAAAAGGGAACCCCTGTCATTCTGTGTCATCCAGGCTCTTTTCAGCCCGGGTGCAAACCATGAGAGAAACTTTGTGAAACTTCATGAGTTTTGAAAAGAAAATTTGATTAAATTCTACCCAGATAAGCAAGTTTACAATCTCTTGCTTTAATGTTTTGATGCAATAATGCAACAAACCACCAACAGAGACAGATCTGGACTGCAGCATGACAAAAGAGCCATTTTGGGAAAAAAAAAAAAAAAAAAAAAAAAAAAAGAGAGACAGAGAAAGAGAGACAGAAGCAGCAGAAAAACTCATCACAATTAGAAAATTGTCCTTGCTTCCAACTCTTGAGCCCACCATGTAAACAAGCAGCACAGACACATGACCGTTTTGTTGCTTCATTAGTATTATTCCTTTTAGAATAACTTTGCTGGGTTTCCTCTCCCCTCCTACAACCTTAACCCTTCTGCTAGTATGTTATTCCTGAGTTCACCTTTGTTTTTACTTCTTCTACACTATCAGAGATACTACAAGAGCAAGTTAAAATCTCAGATCTCATGAAATTTTTAAGAGTTTTCTAATGTTTTAGTGGAAAAATTAATTACATCCCATCTATTGTTTAAAAAACTAAGATTTATTTCAGGAAAAGATCAAGCAAAAGTTTCTCAGATCAGAATATATCTGCTAAATAATATGAAGTAGCTATCACACGACCTGTAGCAAGAAAATGATCTGCAATCTCACCAAAACTGCAGCTATGGTTAGAAAAACATAATAAATTGTTCACATAAAAAATTCCCAATAGTTTAACATCAATTCAAGTGAAATCAGGAGGGCTTTGCTCTGAAAAGTGAACAATGATGTAATTTAAAAAGAAAGAAACTTGCTGTGTTCTGTGTTGTATTAATTTATTTAGTAAGCAAACCGATTTTAATATACCCCAAATTATCAGTGATTTAATCAGCCTACAGTTAACATTTTTTTAGAGTTGGTACACATAACTCACTGAAAGATGCACAGATTGCTTGAGAGAATCAAATCTCTAGGAGATTAGCGTGATTGTGGGCAAATTAAAAATCAGCAAAAAAGCAAAATGCATTTCTAGTTTGGAAATGAAAGGAAAAAATTCTTTGTAAATCAGCAAGTGCCAATGTCTAGAACAGATCTCACACCTGAGCAGGTGACTATTCACAATGAAGACATCCATTGGACTAAGTCCTGTGAGCTAATGCTTTGACTGAGGTTTATACTGTCCCATTTCAATTTTATTAAAATGTTAATGATCAAGCAGAGTTCTAGAGCTGTTTTCCAAATTGTGTTATTTAAAACATAACAGTACCACTGAAGCAGGCAAGAAATATAGGCGAGGGAGCTACCTGTTTATCCCATGGACAGTTATGAATTGCAACATTTAGCAGACTTAATAGTGCATCCACATAACACTAATGTGATTTTCACTCTGGCAGTTCACCAGCAACTACAAGATGTGTTTGGTCTGCAAAATTCCTTATTGACCTTTAGTACCTGTTGGGGGACTGACTCAGAGCAGCAGGAGAGCAGGGAGATGACGGCCCAGATCGGAAGTTCTCATGAAAGCCTGCCCTAAAGTACAGCAGAGAAGATGCATTACAAATAAAGCTGAATAACAAATAAAACCGTGCTTTGCATGGAGACATTCCAGTTAGTGAATTTCAGGGTTTTTGCTTCTGAGTCCTAGTCTGCTCGCTGCTGCTGCTCCATCAGGTAACTCACAAGGAAATCAGCCACGTGGAGATTCCTGCCTACCCCACCAACCCATCATAGCTCCCACTGTGATGAAGGAGCATTAATCCAAGTCACAACAGACCACACTGCACTCCCTGTTGGCCCTTTACTGAGTAAAAAGGAGCTGCCAACACTGAAAGGTGGTTTATTTGGTTAATGGTTAGTTTGTATCCATGCTACTCTGGAAGAGTTTGGTGAGCAAAACCATGGTTTTTGTTATCAGAAATCACAGGACTGATCCAAACTAACTGCTTAAAATGGTTCACAGATTAAATAACAATTTTCTCAAACACACACACACACACACACACAAGCAGTTTATAATGAGGAACAGGTAATCAAGCCCCAACCTACATTAGTTTTGACTGGATACAACCTTAATAGAGGTAACAGGTTCTGCATAAGATTGTGTTCATATACATGCTAATGAAAACAGATGTTCCTTTCTTGTAACATAGCTTCTTTTTGTAAATATTATGCAAACAGATCCCTCATTTACCAAAAGAACTGTAAGGTTTACTCAAAAGCACACACAAAGTGGCAAAGAAAAAATACCTAATCAAAATTTACAGCAGAAAGAAAATACTACTCTATATGTATCTTCTTTTAAAAGGTATAATCTTTAAAGGAGTAGAAAGAGCAATCAATATGTGTTTGGAAGATGAGGAATGAAGCTCTTGGATACCATCTTCAAAGAGGCAGATATAACCTGACATTCCCGCTCTCAGATTTAGGTACTTAATAGCTATAAAAGTTTGTTTCAGGCACTTAAAACAAATTAAGCACATGAAAAGTTACGCAAATAAGTGCTAAAGGAGCTAGGGAGAAAGAAGAGGGAGGCATGCAGGGGGTGTGGTCCCTCCTGAAATTAGCAACCGTGGTGCCTGTAATGAGAAATAATGTAGATAAATGTTAGCAGTCTCGGGAAAGCCAGACATGAAGGGTCTTCACACTGCAGGACTCATCAAACCCAGCCAATAAAGGATGCTGAGCAGGAATATAAGGGAGAACAGAGCACGTAGGACTTCTCAATCTCTTTAATAACCTTTATGTTCTCACCTCCTTACTTCCCCTGCTGAGCTTGGCTGCTGTCCCCCAGTCTGGCCCAGGAATGGTCTCTGCCGAATGTCCTCTGCGCACTGTGGAGATCGCTTTACCAGCAACTGCTGATTCCAGGAGACATCTACAGCAAGAGGTGGGGAAAACTCAGTATTTGAGGCAAAATGCTCCTGTCAGTATTTATAGACCATCATGGATGGTGGGCACATCACAAAGGAGAGAGATGTACTGTTCCTTAAAACAAACTTCTCAGAAACCCCCCACAAAGTCAGAGACAGGCTTTGTTACATCAGAAGACCCCTGTGGAACATTGTTCCTTGGCATTCACATACATGTGATCTAGCCTGCTGCTGAATGTGTTTCTGAAGGGGAAAGGGCAAGGTCAAACAGCCATCCACAAACAACACTTGGGAAAACAATGCATTGTCACAATGAAGGAAGCACCAGAGAGATTGAAACTTCTGTGGTGCTGGAGGATCCAAACTTTTCAATAGCAAGAGTTAAGGGGATGGTGGTATAATCACTGCTCTCCATAAACCTACTGATGAACAGCAATTCCTTTGTAATTTTCTTCTGTGCTTCAGATGGCTCAGTGACAAGAATAGCCTCACAGCAAAAAGCAATGATCTGTGAGATGCCTGGGCAGCCAACCATCCCATCTTTGAGAAACAGTGCATTACCTGGACCCTGCAAGAGGAATTTTGTGGCTCACAGGCTGGGGAGAAGCCTTACACTGCCATGTGACAACCTTCTGGTTCAAAGAATGAAAACTTTGCTGGGGCCTATGAAAGGCCTGTTACCTATTTTGATATAAAGACAATAAACCCACACATCTGATTATTTAAGGGCTTACAGAGGGGGTAAGGATGGGATGTTTTAAGAGGCAAGAAAGAAGCTGTCAAAACACTTGCAGAGGACCAAATTGTTGAAAAGAACCTAGGAAAACCCTGAAGCAGGATTATTAGCAGATGTAGTTTAAAATTGTCAAACCTGTTAAGTTTGCTTAATCACTACTATGAATCCCCAAAGCTGTATTGCTGGATAATGTATATTCTTTCTTTCTTTGGGCAACTTTTATCAAAGCACTAAGAATACAATAAAACTGAGACAAGGAAAGCAAACCTACTAAGTTTAATAGACCGAATTTGCATTTGGAGCAAGTAATAACACTGAAAATTTTTCTATGTACAGACACTTCATTTTCTAGAATGACAAATTTTTATATTGAACTGAGAACAAAAATCTAAAACTTGATTTCAAAATTTGCATTCACTTACTGTCTTCAGTCCTACTTATTTACCTTCCACTGTTCATTTGTATTAGAGAGATAATGACAATACCATGAGAGATTCATGAATTTGCCTTTTTTTTAGGATGATCCTCATGACAGCAATGCTTTGGGGAAATTCCTTCCTTCAAAAACATCAATACTTAAGGGAGCTAAAAAAAATAAATTAACTTTAAATGTGATTAGACATTGCTAATGACAAAATTGAGGCAGGTGTCGCTTTAGGCTTGGCTTTAAAAGGTTACATATCACATGTAGTGATTTTTGCTGGATTGAAATGGACATGAAGAATCTAATTAGCTATAAAAAAAACAAAATAAGTGTTGGAAATATGC
This sequence comes from Thryothorus ludovicianus, assembly GCA_013397245.1. NCBI lineage: Eukaryota > Metazoa > Chordata > Aves > Passeriformes > Certhiidae > Thryothorus > Thryothorus ludovicianus. The sequence goes on along the minus strand of VZTB01013008.1, from coordinate 627,651 downwards.
TTTCTGTATCAAGATAAATCCTATATGTATGTAAAATTATGTAAAAGATGGAAGACAACAATTTTAACTGCTACTGCGCACATGCAGGCGTATAAACAAGATACCTGCTGCTTTCATCTCTGATAAAAAAAAGAGGAGTTTAAATTTCACCTTAACATATTTATCTTTGTTAAAATAAAATCAATTTTCAGTCTGAGACATTCCAGTTTTGAAGATGTATGTGTACTGCCAATTTCCAAAATTCTTTGAGTTCTATTTCTGCCTGGTTTCTATCTGGAGAAGAACACAATCATAGGAAGAGTCTTACTCTCATCCTGAGTCAGTGGCAGATTCAGTCTGGCAGGTGAGCTGCGCTCCATCACCGGCACGTGGTGCTCCTGCTCACTCCCTCCTTTCAAGATACCAGTCTCTGGATATCCCGAGAACACTTTATTTCCACTGCCAATAAAAATAAGTCACATTGTATAAATAAAGCCAGGGAAAACATCACCCAGAATATAATGGCAAAATCAGACTTTTGAATATCAGTCTATCTTTTACAAAAAAGATTTTTGTTATTGTGTCAATTTTGCAATGAGAAAGCAATGAGAAAACTTTAATGAATTTACAAGTTTGTCTCCAAATAGTCCAAATCTTCCTGCTTACCTCAAACTGCCACTTAGAGGTGCTGAAGATCATTTTGGATTTGTGAAAGGGCTTCTTTGACAAAAAAAAAAGCTTTTATCCAGGTTCTCTATACACTGCTCAGCATCATCAGATGCCTCTTCTCTTTTGTGAAACCTGTTAATTAGCAGTTGAGCAAAGTCCAGGACTTCAAACACCACCTGGCAAGATTGGGTATGGCATTTCTGAGATAGCCAGGCAATTTCACACAAGTTCTGAGTGAAAACAGCTACTGCTCCTTTAGTCCCTCAGATGGCTTGTGAAATGTACTCAAGACAAAGTGCAGTGATGTGCACAGATTCCTGAGCTGTCTAAGGTCTGACCTGGTTGCTGTGACAGCCTCTTGCAAAGCCATACAAAGAAAAGACAAGCCTGATATGCACAACTAGCACTGTGCACTGCCACACGTACATTGGTCTGTGGGGCCAGTGAATATTGATCAGGTGCTGATGCTCCAGCATCAGTCATGGGCACATGTGACATCCCAGAAGCCAACAGAATACAAAGCTCCACAGTGTTATAAAATGCTCAGGGTTAATACATACCTCCTCTTTTCTTGCCAGAGTTCACTTTCCTTGTTTTTCAGAGATGACATACTGTCCTGCTCCCAGAGCAGCTTTTTCTGCTTTGTAACTTCTTTTTGTTTGCCTTCCCCTGTACAGCTGTTTGAATCGTTTGAGTTCTAGAACACAAATGAAGAGGGAACAAGGAGCTCCCTTTGAATTTGGCATTGGTGCACACATGGGAAAAGCATGGGCTGCCCCTAGATGCATTGTGTTGACACATTATTACCAAAAAGAACATCTCACATTTATACAGTAGAACCATTTGACCCTGTTAAGGCTAACTTTGGATTTAATTAAGACTTTAGCAGAAACAACAACTAGTTGGACTGAGCTGAGCATGAAATAAGTTAAGTACCAATTACGGTGCTAAGGACAGCAAATTAAAACTTCCCATTACACATTCTTTGGCAGAAATCCTTGAATTACTTTGAGAGTCTAGACAGTCTCCCATTAGACTTGTGAGGACTTTGTGAGTGACTTTAGCTTGTTGTCACTGCCTAGGAGCAAAGCATTACTCACATGCACGGGGCATCCTCAAAGGGCAACACCAGTGCTGCTTCCAAAGTGGTACGGGAGTGATTCATACCTGACTTGGGGAGCTGGAGTGAGCAGAGGCATGAGATCCTTCACTTCTGGGTGCAGGCAGTTTCCTGGCATGAGCAACTCCACCAAGGAAGCTGCTGCTGCTACACAGCCATGTGGAAAATTGGCCATGGCTGATGTCTTTGCACAGATATGAGTGAGAACAGGGGCGTAGGAAGAATGAGAGAAGAACCAAATCATAGAATACTCCTAATCCTGAAGCTGAATGGGAAAAGGCAGATGACTGGGTGCAGGTGCCTTAGGCAAGAGAAAATTATGTCTGTGGATCCCACGTTTACTCAACTGTGATCTCACCTGGGGTGTCACTCCCTGATCTCTGCAAATTGTAATTTAATCAGATGCTAGATGCACTGAATTAAACATTTCATGTTGCATGAGTGAAAATAAAACAGAGAGAGTGAACATTCCTCTGTTTGTTTTGCCGCTTTTTAGGAGGGATGATGGGAAAAAAAAAAGAGGAAAATTGGGGAGGTAGAATTCAGTCTCATCTGAGATATACGTAAAGCACTATTTTACACTCGAGATTTTGGATTCAGGGAAAGATTTTGTAGGCTTTGGAAGATAATTAAAATTTCACAGCACTAGTTAAAGAACAGAGGTGGCTGCAGAAAGAAGGTATCATTCTCTACTCCAGTTGAAAATGGGATGATAGCAGTTTGCTTGGGAATGCAGCTATTTAGCTGTGAAAGTCTGTATGTTACAGCACTCTGAGGTACTAGTTAGAGAAGGGACCCAGGGAATATCCTTACTCTTACTGCTCCCAGACTTTACCTATAGCAAAGGATTAAACTTTGCACTAAAGATGGCTTATTTTCATGCCTTACTACTTCATGAGACACTCACCACCGTCTTGTTTCCTTCAGTGGTGGAGGAAGAAGATGAGAGTAGTTCAGCAGAGTTTGAAGAAACAATGAATGGAACTACAGTATCCTCAATTATCTTACGTTCCTAAAGAAAGAGGATCAGGAGAAAATGGGGGTTAAAAATACAGAATATAAACTATGAGCTTATGAAACACATAAGAAAGATAAGAGATGGCTATGTGTCACATTTAGATAGCTGGATAAGGATTTGTGGTACCAAGAATAACGGTAACACCTCAATTTTTAATTTCAAGGTTTTCCACTTCTATTCCTTTTAAAATTGAGATGGAATTTCCAAAACAGGAAAGAATATTTCACTTCCATGAAACTATGGTTTTGCAGAGCACCACTGTATTAATTTTAATATAAAAGTATGAAATTACCCTTGGTACATGAGAAACTTATTCTGAAAGTTGAAAAAAATTTGTTTAGACCACAAGTATATCCCTCAAGCACAGATGAGAAACCTTCCATTTACATAAAGCACAGACAAAGTCATAAAGATTTTCCAGTTTCCTGCAATAATAAAGAAACCCACTATCTTAAGATGGTTAATATTCCACAGCTGCAAGCTTTGAATATCTCCTGTGGATTTTTTTTTGAAGGCCAGTTACAAAAATACCTCCATGATAAAACCCAAGGCAGACAACGGTTTCATCTGGAGTTTCACCAAGTCTAGGTACCAAGTATATGCCAAAATATATATAGTATATGCTCCCACAGGGAAGTCTGAGCGTGCCCAGACACAGCTGTACTGACTCACCCAGACTTGCACAGCAATTAGACACCTCCACCTATGCAGAGGTGCTGAGGATACCAGTCCAAATATTTAAATATTTTTCCTCAACATCTATGGCAGTGTTTAAGAGAAACAATCCTCCTCAGCATTCAGCTTTGAAGAGGATTTTCATTAATTAATCTAGGTATGGGATTATTTTTTTGTTATATAGTGGGTGCATTTGAATACAAAAAAAAACCAAAACCAAAACACAACCTCCTCCTTTGAGCCTCATACCTCCTCATAGTATCTACGTTCCTCTTCTTCAACTTCTCTCTGGGCCTTTTCCCATTCCTCTTTCAGCTTGCACTGCTCCTTGTGATACTTCTCCTGTACATGGATAAAAATGCAGGTAAATTCAGAGCATTCGGTATTAAGAGTAAATTCTGTAGTATCTCCACAGCAAAAATTAATTTGCTAAGAGTGGTTTAATCAGAAATAGGATGAAATAAAAGGATAAAAATTGAAAATATCCATGGGTGTCAAAAAAAAGCTCCTTTTTCACTTTGTCCACTTTTTTCAAGGACTTACATTTAACACTTTCAAACTTCAAGGAACTTTTGACACATTAGAAAAAGTTTAATTTCTTAGAATTTTTTAAATCTTTGGTGAGAAATCAAGTTTATGCTCAAAAATATTAATAATTCCTTGTTTATCTTACTGTATTAAGGTTCAAAAATATTTCACAGATCCTGAAACACTGAGACAATGGTTGTACATTAAAAACTTCAGTAAAGTAGCATATAAATAAGCAGGTTTTGCAGATACTGGTACTAATTTAAGTTACATGCCAATAGTACTAATTTAAGAGATATGCCAATACAATTTAATGAATAACTATGCAAGTTTGAAAGATAAGTGAATAGTGTGTAAAGGCTTGAAGAGAGTATGATTATAACTAGCTAAATAGCTTATTTTCTTCCTTGCAGGGATGATTTCTTAAGAATTGTTTTCACAGAGCTTTGCACAAAAAATTAGCTTGAAGAGGTGTTTAAAATTGTTTGGCAGAACTGGTTTGAATATGGAGAGAAATGGTGACTTCCATTTCCCTCTTACACCAGTTCCAACATCTGCTCAGACTGGTAACCACAGCCTAATCCAGAAGAGAAGCATTTACCATTTGAGAGAGCACTCCCATGTGCCAGAAAAATTATTATGATAATTTTACAACATTTTAAGAGATGCAAAATTAGATGATCTCAAGAATGTGTAGAGATACACAAGCCCTTCTTAGAGGATGAAAAGACACCATATTTATTCTCCATCCCTTGGCATTTGTCTGCTCTTTTGTTACATGGAACAAAGATATGATTTCTTTGGGAGCAAAGCAAGTCACAGTTTCAAAAGACACTCCTGACTGGGAAATTCAGTTTCTCAAGGCCACTGCATTTCTTCCAACTAGGACACAAACTAGAATTTTTAGAGTTTACTGCTAGGCAAAACTAGTGGTTGTCTTGAAGATACTTCCCTCTCTCACAAAATCCCCTCAAACCCAAGTCCTTTCATGTCCAAATTTATCTTGATATTTTCCAAGAAGAACCTGTGAGCAAAGCAGAATTCCAGGAAAAGACATTAAGACCATAATTTTAAAGAAGATTTGCATAGGCATCAGGGTTAGCAAATTGTCAGTCTTGACAAAGAGGCTCCAAGTAATTGTTTTGCAGACTATGCTCAGCATAATTTAGATAAAATTGAGGACCATTTGGTTTAACTCTACACTGGATTGCAGGACTAAGTCCTTTTGGTCATTCCATGGAGTGTGGAAGGGAGACATGAGAGTGCCTAAACCACAGAGAACATGTGTATGTGCTCATTTATCACTCAACTGCCACAGAGTTTGCTCAAGCATTCACAGAGGATGTGAAAAACATGACACAAAATGCTCAACTTTTGTCCAAAGGGACAATTCAAACCACACAGTGGAAGACACATAGTTTCTTCCCTACCTGAAGCAAGCGTTCCTGCTCATGCTGCCACCTTTCCTGGCGCTTTCGCTCTTCTTCTGGATCCCAGGCCCAAAAATTGAAACGCTTACGTGGAGGAAAACCAAGCTATTAGACTGTGACACTACGCTTCACATGGCTACCAGAGAAAACTGCCCTGGGCCTCATTAAGCCCTGCTGATGATGTTACAATGGGAAACTGAGAACTAGATAAGGGCTCTCTAAGTTAGCAGACAATATTCTTAGCTTCACTGACACTTGGGATTGCTCATTTGTACGGGATTGCACACGATAAAAGATTTATTTGGTTTGCAAAGAAACTCTTGGGAAACTTCAACTGAAGGGGGGGAAAAAGGTCTTAAAGGAAGCTCTAAGCATCACTGAACAGAGCCACCTCCAGGGACTCAAATTTAAAGAACATACATATTTTGCTTCTCTGTAATCTTCTTTACAACATGAAAAGCAATTTTAGGTTGTAAAATATATTCTCGCATTTTATGCCTGCCAGCATAACAGCCTATAGCCTTGCTTTGAAATTTTTATCCATAATTAAATAAATCTTCAGGCTTCATTAAGGATTCTATTACATGATATGTTTAAAATCCTTATAATCAAGAGCAATTTTAGATACTAGCTGTAAAACCCTTTCCACTACAAGTAGTATTTGAATCTCATAGGAAGATACTATGTCTATTTCTATATGACAAACAGAATGTGAAATACTGTGTACTTCAGAGTAGCATTTGTGGTGTGTTGGGGTTTTTTGTTTCATTGAGGAAACAGTAGAATTGTGAAGTCTTTTCATTTCTGTGCATTTAAAATACAATGGATAATTGAGAATTACATATCATTTAGAGATTCTGAAGCTTTAATGGATCCAGCAATCAAATACTGTATAGCTCTAGATAAGAGGTGAGTGCATGAATTCCAGATTCAGACAATGCCTTCATTTGGGTTGAACTTTTCCTTTCACATGTCCATGAGAAAAAAATTCTCACTCTGATTTAGGAATGTTCAAAGACAGTTTGCATAAAATATTAATTTCTGCTAAACACAAATTGCTAAGCCAAACAATAATGTAAAAAAGATACTCACGTTTGATTTATCACCAGTATCAGAATCAGCTATTAAAAAAAACAGAACAATGAAAGATTATAATTAACATTGCAAAATTTCTTCAGCCTGTAAATAAATCTACATTATATCTGTATAAGAGCTTCATGTTAGTTTCCTATTTACTCCCACAACCAAATGCAAGGACTAATTGCAAGCAAATAAATCAGAAAACCAGCTTACACCCATCACCAACAAAACTACTTTTTTATCTGGGTATAGGGGAGCACAATATCAACTAATATCAGGTTCTACTCTACCACTAGCTAATGCCATCTACTTCTGGCCACAGATGTTAGCAGTGTTCAGACACTGAGTCTTACCTACCTTGATCTACTTTTCCCTTCATGATTCAGTGCAAGGAAGGAAAAAGTACAGCAGTGCTAAAAGGATGGGACTACACTATTCAAGAGCCACAGTTACGAAGAGAACCATTGCCATTTTCTATCCAAATGTCTTTGAACATTATGCTTATTTAAAGAAATTAAGAGAAAGGTATTTATAGGCAAGGGATTTCTTTTGGGTGCCTGAAACCAGAGCATCACAACAATGTGCAACCCAACAGCTCTTTGTCAACTGTGCAGCAGGAATAGATATTTTCTACGAAAGCAAGAGGTAGAAGGAGTCCCCGTGATCATCAGCTTTCACCCCAGCCCCGTGCCCGAAGACACCTGTGGCTGGGGCAGCAGAAGGGCTGGAGCTGTTCTCAGCACCGCATTTACCTGACTGGGAGAAAAACTGTGAGCGCCGCCAGTTGTTGCGGACCCTAAGCGGAACCATGGCCCCGCGGGGCGGCTCTGCAGGCAACGGCACGGAGACAAAACAAGAAACAGTGCAGTGAAAAGGCGATGACAGACTCCCAGACACCTCGGCCACCAGAGGGATTTGTCTACAGTCGCTTTGGCCCACGGCAGCTAATTTACAATGGACCTGAAGATCACGCGGACTGTCCGTATTTAAATGCTACTTTTGCAACATGGTACCTGCACTGACATGAGAGCTCTAGCACTCTGATGCAAGGGCAGACACCCTTTCGAGTCTATGCACGGTGCTTGCATTCACTCCTATTGCAGATACAGGTTGCAATGGATTTTGTGAGCCTTTCGGTGCTCTGTATGCTGTGAACACTAGAGTGCAGCCAAGTGTTTTAGCATCAGTCAGAAAACTGAAAAGGCAAGAGACCTACAACCTACTACTTGATATTTGGTTTGATTTGCTTAACATAAAATGATATTGTTCTCAAAGTCAGCTTGACTTTGAGATTTGGTTTTGTCTACTGACTAAAACCAAATGAGAATTGCATTCCTTTTCAGACAATCACAGATTGGTTTGATCATTAAAGATCATTTAGTTTCAATTCTCCCTGCCATGGACTGGGACAGTTTCCACTGGATCACATAGCTCAAAGTCCCACCCAGACTAGCTTCGAAGGCTTCCAGGGATGGGGCATCCACAACTTCTCTGTGCAACCCATTCCAGTGCCTCACCACACTCATCGCAAAGAATTTCTTCCTAATATCTAATCTAAATCTACCCTCTTTCAGGTTTAAGGTTTTATTCCGTGTCCTTTATTCCACTACATGGCTTTGTAAAAAGTCCCTGGTAATTTTTTTCAAAGGGGATCACCTTCAGTAGTTTTAATCTTGAAAACATTAGGCTAATCAGTATATTACCTATAGATTAACAACCTAGGAAATTCTTATGGGGAAGAAAGCTGCAATTGATTTTTCTCTTTCTTCCACAATACCTACATATATGCATATTTAAAATAAATACAAAATCAAAATACTAAACATTATCAGTCTCAAGCAAAACTTTGACATGAAGGCAAGGAAAAAACAAAGGTTCTGCATTGCAAAAACTTCTGTTGAGCAGTGGTCAAATTCAAGGATGTGGCCAGATATGTCTACTGTTCATCTACGAAAATGAGCTCCACAAGAGCAGCTGAGTGCAGTATTTATCTGCAGAAAATTCTATTGTGAGATAAAGACAATTGCTAAGTCACTTTCATCTGTGAGCAGCAGTATGTAACACTCATTGACATAATACAGCCTTTACTGCTAGGCCAGGTTAATGCAAGATAGGGCTCTCCCTCTGCTGTGTCAAATTTCTGTTGTGTTTAAGAGGAATAGCCAGAAGAGTCCTTTTTATCACAGAAGCCACACTACCAATATCAGTCAATGGAACTAGAAAATAACTGTTTTAGCTCCAAAACTTTCCAAGTTGTGGATTAGGTACATCTCCCTGAACACCACATGCCCATATTCAGCTACTGTCTGACTGCTTTTTGCTCACCTTGTACACCAGAGTTGTGCAGAGTAACTTGGCTGGTTTCAGGTAGTTTCTTCAAAAAGGGCAGCACTACATTCCCCTTTTCTTCCAGGGGTTTTGCTTTCATCACCTGTTCAGACATTTGGGAGCAAAAATCAGCATTAAAAAAGCAATGGGTTCAATCAAAGGTTAGCTTATACCCTTTTTACTTATTTTCTGAAACAACATTGTCAAAGATGAAGCCTCTATCTCCGACAACAGGGAGTTGCAGTATTGAAGACCTGTAAGTAACTGGTAGCTGTTTCCTGTTGGGATTCACACTGTCCTGCAGACCTAGGTCAATCCTCTAACAACATCTAACTTACCTGCAAGAGCAGTGTGGTCACAGCCATTTGTTACCTCTGCCACCCCTGGCACTTGTTCAGCCCTTCAAGAGGACTAAGAGGATAAGCCCCACTGTCCACACCTGCTGGATGCTCTGCCCTCCCAACAGGCGATGGGACTGGGGTTTGTAGGTTACATTCTCATTTCTAGTCTCATCAGTTTACAGGTTCAAACGCTACAAGCAGTCAACTGTGGAGTTCCTTTTGAGGAGGAACTCTGTGATGGCTACAGGATTTGGCAGCTGAAACCATCCTTAAGGGTCATGTTTTGAATGAACTCATGAAGTGACATTTTATGGAGTAAAATAACAACTTGCACAATAAATATTTCTGTGTAAGACCTTTCTCTTTTTTTGTTTGTTTTCCACTTCTTTTTCTTGCCTGTACATACCTCCTGGGTAGGAGGGACCTCTGCTTCCTTCTGCTGCTCTGTTTCAGCTTTCTTCACATCTTTCTTGCTTGAAGCAGTTTCCTCTGAAGTGACAGGACTGGGAAGAAATTCTAATCTCTTCACAACAGGGCTGGCACAAGCTGCAGTTGACTTGAATTGCTTTTGATCTAAACCAAATCCATACATATAAGAGATAATGTTGCAAGGTTAAGATACTTTTTCAAATAAAATATAAGCCTATTTCTTACAATCCAATTTCTTACTGGATATACTGTGAGCCCATTTACTGGATATTTTGAAAAAAAATAAACATTTTTCTTCAACATGGGAAAAATTATTCTCTCAGAGAAGACGACTCAAATAATGAAATTCATCTATCAAAATGTATGTGCTTACACTTGATTTTGGGCATCACCCTTCATGGTCAACAAAACCAGGGAAGAAGTCTTTGGGAAAGAGTCACACAAACTTTTATTTCAGGCACTCCTCTGGCTGAGATGAGTTGTAACCTACAAAGAGCTGAGATCTCTTTACTGAAGTTACGGGATGAGTGCTACCCTAAGGTGTTACAAAGCTAAGTAGCTATATGACATGATCTCACTGTCAGCAGTAGAGGATATTTCAGCTTGCCTACTTTCACTAAACCTACCACTTCCACTGACAATCAGTTAAGCATCAGACAACTATAAGACAACAAACAACTGCTAACAGGTAGCCTCAGACTGGAATAACCTAGTTGTCATCTAATTCTTAAAGAAACCCAACAATTTGTGCTGGTTTCTGGGTGAAGAGACTAGAAGCACACAGGTGCCTGTGACAGCTGAACTGCTGATAGGTGATACCACCTCTGGAAGCAGAGCAGTTGCCAGCGCCTCAGGCACTGAATAAGCATCCAAACCAATCATCTCTCCAACCTCCTAAAGCAGAAGCTTCAGATTCTGTCCCCTTTGTAACCACAGCAGCATTGGCAGCTTCAGAATCTCTCTCTTTGACAGCCTGGGAGAGTAAGCTAAGAAAGAGATGCAGCCTACAACTCCACTAAGAATCTGAACACAAGCAGAGACAAGAGCTGCTGCTGCCAAGGCAGGTGCACCCTCCTCTGGAGCAATTCCCCCACCATTAGAGGCATAGAGACCACAGCATGGAAGTGTTTGGCTTGTACTGAACAGCAGAGGAGGTTTTTTACTCTACAAGAAGTCCACAGAGTTTGCAGCCCATCCATCCCTCCAAAGGCGACATAATGAAAACTCCATTTCCTTTAACATTTTGATTTTTGCAATGCTATGACAGTTTTCCTTGCCAGATAATATTAATTTTGCTGTCAATACTTAAGGTTTAGCATTTCTGACAGCTGAGAAGCTGAAGCAAAGATGGCTTTGTGATTTGTAGACTGCACCAGCTTATCACTGTTGACTCTTGAGAAGAGAATTTGGTCATTTCAAGACAAGATTGCACCTTCTACATTACCTGCCAGATGCAATCCAAAATTGTTAAACTATGTACTTTGGCCTCTAGGAGCCAAAGTAATTAAGGCAGCTAATGAGCCCTTGCTAACAGCCCATGTGCTTCTAATCTTTGGGGAATGGTACCTCATTGATGTTCGAGGGCAAAGCTCAATTGTTTAAGTCATATTTATCCCCAACAATTAGGAGCATTATGCTTACATACCAACTACAGCCAGAGATCTCATTTAAGCTCCTACTTGACATAGTACTTTTTACTTACCCATACCAAGCTGAACTTTGATAGACCCATTTAAAAAAATGAACAACAAAAAAATACCATGAACTTAGTATAATAGCATACAGCAAATAAAGTGCTTACTCAAAGACAATGTTTCAGAAACACACTTTTGAGGAAAACAGCTTAAAATTCTACCAGCAAATTCCTTTCTCCAGATTAGGAATCATGCATAAAGGCTTTAAGGCAGAAAATTAGGAGTCTGCACAATACTGTCCATTTAAGGCCCCTATGGGGACTGAAGTGCTCCTTACTGTTTCTCCTCATTCCTTAATATCTTGGGAAAAAATGCATCAAAGAGAAGCTATTACAACTGGTAGCTTCTGCCCTTGTTGCTTTCTAGTTACAGCATGCTGTGGCACTGGCTTTTCACTTCCACAAATGGCCAAGTGGACAGCTCATTTCAATCACAGAATGAAGAACAGCCCAGGCTGGAAGGGACTCAGCACACCATCTAGTCCCACTTTTTGTGGGAGAGTCTCAAGCACACTGTCCAGCTGCAGCTGAAAAACCTGCCACAGGGGCTCTAACACATCCCTTGGGAGGCTGCTACAGTGAATGATTATTCTGACAGCATACAATTTCCTTTTACATCAAGATTACTGACATTTGCAGCATTTTCTAATGAGCCCTGTTGGTGCTGCTGGTGATGCTCCTAGTGGATTCCTGTCACAGGGTGTGCCTCAACCTGGGCCCCTAAGCGAGGAAGGGTAGGGGCAGGGGGAGGTCAGCAGCACACTCACCTGGGGATGGGCACTCCGAGGGGGCAGGTGCTGCACTGCTGGGGCTGGGCTCGGCTTGCAGGCTATCAGCTCCTTCCAGTTCCACTGGGGAGGCCTGGAGAGGGGAACACAGCATGGAGTGAGTGCAGTGCAAATAAAAGTATGTGCTAGCTCCTCAAGGCAATGCTTGCTGCTCCTTTGTAGTGTGTTTGAACCACATCAGTGGGGAGCTCAGCGGGGTGTTGGGGAGAATGTTTCAGAGCAATATGGGCCCGTTTGGGTATTGAATGGCTGTGCTTTAATCTCCTTTTCAAATTGCTCATCATCAGCCATTAATGTGGTTGGCTTGGAACAGCTCCTACAAGCTTTTAAAACTGTAGGATATCTTGGATTGTGTTAGCTGGAGATAAGCATACATTTCACCCCTAGTTTCCCCTTCCAGAATAACACAAAAACGTATGCATTAGTGAATAGATAGCACATGCTAGGGTCTGGAAAGTGGCAAAGTAATTAAATACTTCCTTTATTTCACGGTTGTCTAAACAATCTGTTATCTGAAGGGAAAAGCCAGAGTTGGTACTAAAGGTAATGAAATACTTGAAACACTATTAAGAGAGGACTGAAAAAATATGGTGAGACCGTATCAAGCCAATAATTCAAATGCTTTTGAAAAGCAAGCTTCCTGACCTGGACAGAGCTGTTGCAAAGTTAAAATCACACTGTCAAAACAAGGGTAACACTTCATCTGATCTATTCAGCAGCTTCCACCATACCTCTGCTTTTCCAGAAGGCAAATCAAGAAAAATCTGCAGCAAAGCTTTCAGCCATTGCTGACAGCTAGTGCTTCTAATGCATCCAAGATCTAGAAAATGGCACAGTTAATGGAGGAAAATTAAAAATGCAGACTACCTTTGGAAATAAAAAGTAACATCTTTCAGAAATAGCCTATTGTAGACTCTCTTTCCTGTCCTCCTCCCACTCCTCCATTTTCTTAACAGCTGCAAAGGAGGAAATCTGATGAAATTTCCTCTTTTCTGCAAGCAGAAATCAGACCTCCACCTTCAGCATGGATCCTGTTTCCTCTCCCTGCAGGCCCCCAAGAGCCTATGGCCCCTTATCTGAACATTCCCTATGGAAAACAGACCTGGGCTCTCACAGCTCCGTAATTGGACACATCTGCTGGCAATGCCAACAGGATGCCAACACCTATGGACATACCACAAAGCTCCAGGGAACTTTACTGCAGGCAAACCTTGTGAATCCCTGCCTCATCTCCTCTCTGGAGGGAGACATGCTCTCAAAAGGGGCAGGAACATGTCTAGGGAGATGCCCCGCAAGGAAATGGTGCAGATGGGTGTGGGGCCATGGCCAGGGACAGTGACCCAGGCAAGCCCAGCAGGCAACCAGCAGGCTGGAACAAGAGAAGGGGCAGCTGCCAAGGGCAGTGGTGCCACCTCTCAGCAGGACAGGCGCCAGATCACAGCCACGGGTCTCTAGAAGCGGCAGCGCTTGCTGGGGCTGGCTGCCTGCCATCCTCGCCACTGCCGCCACTTCCCAGCGCACCCTCACCTCTGCCACCCTCAGCCTCTGCCCCAGGCAAGGAGTGGAGACACATCTCCCACCTGCCTAAAAGCAGTTCTCGAACTGGATGAGGCAGAAAGTGAAATAGTCTCTAAAATGGTAACGTGAAAAGTTTCAGGACTTCCTCTCTGCCATGTCCACTTGTGGATGCATCAATATCAAGAGTGGAGAAAGCACAGACCTCTCCTTCCATGCCTCACACACTCCCAGGAGGGATGGTCACTGGAGATGAGGCACAGGCTAAAATACAGCCCCAGAGAATGCTCCAAAGACTGCAAGTCCTGTGCCCTACAGGTTTGTCTCCTACAACTTAGTTGCTCTTTTCTTTCATATAACCCACCTCTCTCTTCCCCAGTTCATCTGGACGCCAGCATGGTGTGTCACTGAGAGTTTTTACTGCAAAAGCCCCAGCAGAATTCTACTGCAGCTAAAGAAAATTTCCCCTTCAGCCTCAGTTCTGGCTCCTGATACAATAGCGGCCAGGGGAGAAGCTACAGGAAATCCTTCCCAACCTTGCTTAAAGCAGAAATAAGTCTTTCTTTTCATGAGAACAGGCAGGCCAGTGCAACAGGGTAGCCAGATAGGTTGTGCCACATCTGCCCTCAGAGGCTTTCAAGATTTGAATGACCAAGCCCTTAGCAATCTGATCCAGTCTCATGTCTGATTCTGTTTTGAGCAGCAGACTCAGCTAGAGACCTCCAACCTGAATGTCATTCTATAGCCTACAAAACTCTGTTAAACCTAAACAAATGGCTATTATTGAGAGCTCAGGATTTGCCCTAAACAAGGTAGTTTTCACATGGAAAAGCAAGAGGCTCTACACCCACTGGTCTAAACCATAAGCCTCACAAAGAAATGGTATATTTCAATTATTAATATTTAAATTGATAATACTTTTGGTAAAACAATGGGATTCACCTTCACTCTCAAAAAGAAACTGCCTAAATTGAAAAATTAAAATAAATACATTCAACTTTAATTTCAACCTCAGAGGCTTTAAAGCTATAAACTGTTATATTCCCAGGGCCAATACAAAAAGTGTTAAACTGTTATACCAGGAAAGTCAGTTGCTGGTGTCAGCTGCTGCTGGAGAAAGAGCACAGCCACAGTGGCCTCTCAGAGGGGCCAAAGTTCTCTGTTGCTCTGTGAATGCTGCAGTGATGTCTGATGCACAGACATGATGCACAGACTGGTATCTAGAGTTACCTCAGGAACCTAAACACGGTGCTCTCACGCACAGGTGCAAGAACTAAACCTACCCATAACCTATATCCAGGAGGTTGAACCAGGTATAGACATAAATGCTATTTATAGAAAAAAGAGCTACTACTTGCTGCAGGAAAATTGACTTTCCAATGGCATGCTGCAGAAGTTCTGTTCCTGCTCACGAGACTTGACTCTTTCTCCTCCCTCTGCTGAGCAATTAAATGCTAGTGACATACAGCTAAAAATATAAAACTGATTAATAACTAATTTATGAAAAAATTAAGTTAACTTCACTGGGGAACTCTCTTATTTCCACTAATTTAATTCTATTTATAATACCAAGTTAATGTAGTATTATCTAGTATTTTATCCACAGGTATATGATACACTTAAGAAAATTCCTGTGCTGATACAATTGATAAAATACCTTTTCTAGCACGGACTATCATACTTCACATTTCATAAATATTTGTAATCAAATGACAGTGTTATCACTGAACATAAAAAAAAAGGTATACAAACATTTAATTACACCCAAGAGGACTCTATTTTGACTGAAAGACTCAGTAACTTAGTGAGTGACATTTCTGAAGTGCTTCAGTTCTTTGAGGAGCTCTCATGCCTTGGGATGAAGGACTGATGTAGCCTCTCAGCACCCTTCTGTCATATGTGTTTGTGTGGGCAGAGGTCTCTTTCTGCAGTGCAACAGAGCCACTCCAAACACAGGCTCTGCTGCAGGTGCCTGTGAGGGAAGGTCACACAATACTACCACGGGCAATGAAGCCTTCAAGAGAGTATGAAAAACCTCAGTGCACAGGGGCTGTGATTATCTCTGCCCACACATTAAGCTGGTGTTGAGACTATTAAAACTTCCAAAAACTTAAGAATGCTGTCTACTTGGATGGGTGTTTTTATTACCTCATGCATCTGGATGCCCAGGAGTTAAAGTAAGCTCTCCCATTTATGACTCAGCCTTAATTAATGATGGAAAGTTAAATATTGTGACAGTATTTGTGGTTATGAGCACTTCAGTACCGAGGACAAAGCAACACCAGTGTTCTGCTAAACAAAGTATCCATTTAACAAAGATACAAACACAAGCATATAGTGTTCCCAAACACCTATTAGGCAGGAATTAGTTCAGTTTGTGACAAACAGGGTTTTTATCACATAAACTGGGTATCAGCCCAAGTATTTGTTTGATTAAGATCATACAAGCCAGAAATGGCCATATTGGCTACAGCTGCGGCAGAACTTTACATCCTTAATAAAACCCTAAAAATGCAATAACCAGAAATGCCTAATACGCAGAGTATCACAACTTCTACAAGAATAAAAACTCCAAAGGAAGTTACAGTAGAACTTTATTAATCCTTCTTGTAAATTAAATTCAAACATAAATTGGTTAACATTACTTGCACGCAAAATCATGTGAAATATTGTATTTCCTATGAAAACATGACAAAACAAGCTGTCTAGAACCAGAATGCAGAGATATCAGAAAGAATCGGGTTAAAACTACCACTAAAATTCTGTAAAACCATTCAGGAATGAAATTGGTTGCAACATCAATAGCCACATATAGAAACTGTCTTACAAATCACAAAACTTCTGTGATTCAAATTCTAGACATATCATTGACTTCAAAATTTCCTCATCAAAATTAACGTTAGGAGCTGATGTGAGCGGTAATAATGACACAACCTTGGGCTGCCACAGCTGAGTTTCTCGCATGCTATGCCAGATATAGTACTACAGCCAGAACTCTGCTTCAATAGGTTAAGCCATCTGCCAGCTACATAATGCTGTACTCAGGTCAGCTATTTACAAAATATCAGGGAAATCAGTAACTGACAGAGAAGTCTTGAAAACCTTGCAAGAAAGCATGAAGTACTCCTGATAGTCATTAGAGTTATTACTGCTCAGCTGGGGTGTAAAATTAGCTTCTTTAAATGATAGACAGTGAAAAGTACACAGCTGTCTGAAGGACAGGAGACAAACCTGTTACATTCATAACCAAATGCTGAGAGAGTTCCCTTCTAGCTGCTTTGAAGCCTTGCTGCTTGCACTTCTCATCCTACACCTTTTTCCCTTCAGGTAGCCCAGCCCTCCGTGCATCTTTTCATGTGTGGTTCATGGCAAAGCTGTCAATCTGGAACTGACAGACTTACTCTGCGAGTGTTTCTCATAATGAACCAAAGAACAAAGACTTGTCTTACCGGATATGTACAAACCAGGATTTCAGCCCTGCTCTCCTGTAGCCTGGCCAACAATCCTCAACCACAAGAAAGCTTATACTTTAATCTCAGTTCAATCAGTGAATTTTTCAACATGAAGTAGAGTGTTACTTGGATATAGAAAACAAGTGTATTTTGTGCCAAGCATGAAGTGAGTAGAAATGGACAAGTTTAAGCAAGCAAGAGAAAAATTAAAAGAAAGCTGTCTCTCCCCACCACCATGGCCTCACCCTGATCTCTTTAAGGTTGCTGCCTATATTTATTTTTTTTTGGTTGATCAGAGCAAAGTTATAATTAGAGCTATAGGAAGCCAATAATTTTTAAGTGCTCACATAAAGATTGGTTAAAATAAAGCAATGTTACTTACTTACTGACAAATTAATTCCCTGTCCCCTACACTAAAATCTGCAGAAACACTGCTCTAAAACAAAAACATTTACTTTGCTAACTTCTGATTCAAAGAGCTAGTGAACACAAGTTCTCAGCTTTTGTAGTGTCCGCTACTACTCTGTATAATGGGAAGAAAACATAGCCTAAATGGCTGACAGGTAGGACCAGGATGAGGAGATAATGTTCACATTATTGCTGGTATTGCCATTGATTGATCAATCTTTGGGCTTGTGCCCCAGTTTTTCCAACTGCACTGAGGTGTAGGTACACTTTACTTACCACCCCTCTCAGCACCACATTGCTCCATAAACACCAGTGGGATATTTTCCTCCTGTTTGTAGGCCAAGTTTATCCTTTTTAGCCTTTTATCATAGGCAAAATTTCATAAGCTGCTTTAAACTAAGGTAAGTCTCTGGTAAAATCACTTATACACTACCTATACTCTACCTAATACTCTACCTAATACTCTACCAATACTCTATCTATACTCTTGAGATATGAGTATAATTTTTGATAATACTTTTCTTTACTGTCCTTCCCACCTGCTGCAGTTTTCTGCATCTCTTTTCATAGTAGATTTAGGCAGGGTATACATATGTCTCCCAGTCAGCCTGATTGATGAACATTATTTGATTCACATATAGATGGGGTCCTTCTCTTGTCAAAAAGACAACTGACACCGAGGTCTCACTCACAGGAAATGATCTCTGCACTTCCCTAGCTCCCCAAAAGCCTCAACAGTATTAGTGTTTTAAATGGTGCAACTTAAATAAACTTCAGGCCAGAAGCACTGTTGGAATACAGTTGCACAGCATCTTCCCCTGATGCAGACAAGGCCTGAGGGCAGCCAGACAGATTCAAACTAGGACTACAGAAGGGACTTCAAAGGGAAGCCTGCCAGGCTGAGAGAAGACAGAACTAGTCCGTTTGACAAATGAACTGAAACAGCAGGGCAGCAGCCCTATGAGGGATGGAGGAGGAGGAGGAAGGGGCATGTAAAGAACAGGAAGAGAATTAGAAGGGGAGGATAGGAATGCCATAGGTAAGGTATATATGAAAAGAAATATATATTTCAGAAAAGACACCTGGAGCAGAAAATGAATGAATAAAACACAAACCCAACCCAAACCTACAAGCAGCTAGAGGGGGAAAAACAAACCCCTGACTCATCATTTCTTGACAGAGGAATTACTGTCTGTGAATCTTAATCAAAGGCTGGGAAGGACATAGCCAACAAGAGCTGAATCAATAAGATATACAAATAAACACGATGAATGCATGTTTAGAAATGGCTTTGAAAATAAGGTTAATTTGTAGAAGTCATCTCAAGGCAAAAAAGCTTCACTAATTTCTTCCATTCTAGACAGCTCTTCTTCATCTCAGCTGCTTTTCTATGCCTTTTCCTGTAATTTTCTCCTCCTCCTCTAGAATGTCAGAAGGGTTAAGCATCAGAGAAAACCTACAGCCCTGTTTTCTCCTTGTGGGAGGCAACAGTGGAGGCTTTCAGAAGGCTGTGTTATTTCTAAGAATGTGTAGCTTGGAAGTCCCATCCCTGGAGCAAACATCAAACCTCTTTTCCCTTTCTGGAATGCTGACAGTGACAGCTAGATGCAGTATCCTACTGAGCAAGAGGTCTCATTTTATGGGGAATGGGACAAGCCCAGGAGGATCTTATCTTTCCTATCTGGATTCCCAGCGTTCCTGAGGGGTTATATCCTTCAGAGAGCAGTTTAGCCTTTCAGGGTCTGCAGATGAGGCTGACATCGTTGTGTTAGCTGTCGGAAGTCCAAAGTAAAGTAAGTACAGGGAGAAGGCTGAGTGAAATGACTGCAGCGTAGCTGCCCAGTTCTTGCAGATAAGGCTCCAGACCAATTACATCCATATCAAGTTGTCTATAGCAGTGCTTGTCTGTGTCCAGACACACATAGTGAAGAAGCCAAGCATCAGTACCATGCCCCATCTCTGTAGCCTTGTATCTAAGCCCTTTCCATCAACAAACCAAGGCTCTCCTGTATGCTCAACAGCTAAGTTACTGCCCATGCATTAGTCTGAGGCATGGAGACCTGGAAAAGTAAAAAGAAGCATCTGGGTAAAGAGAAGTAAACATCCAGGAGAAACAGAACCTGTGATCTTATTTTAGGCTGACAAATTCCTTTTCAGTCACACGCAGATCTCTTTCTCTTCTCTCTCATCACATTCAGTGCATTCCACCTGTTTTCTCATGGAAGATCCCCCTCAAAGCAGTCTGCTCTCCTTGCTCTGCCCTTGACGTGTTTAATACACATACCTTTGCTTGAAGCTGAAGTGGCAGGAGTAATTACAATGATTTGCACTACCTAGTCACATTGCTGATGGAATTGTGAGGCTAGTGATAAAAAATTCGTAGTTAGAGCACAGACACTGTCACTGGCACCATTTTGGTAGTAGGCTTCATCATTAAGTGCATTCAAGCTTGCAAACCAGGAGCTATTCTGTAAATGTTGAGTCACAAGGAATCTGAGGAGTCAAACTCTTCTGCCTCCTTTGCCAGTATCACCACAAGAGCTAAGAATTGGAAGGAGAGAAACCAGACACAGAAAAATTTGCATTCAGCTGGCCATATCATCCTCAAAGCTGTAGAAAGGAGAGGATGAGAGGACATCAAACAGATACAAGCACACTCAAGAATTAACAGTGACTTCTGCTGCTGAGTTTCCTCGTAACTCCAACTAGGCCTGAAAATCCTAAAAAAGGAGACACTAACACTTTCACTTGGCTGCTTTTCTGATTGTCATTGAGCTTCTAATCTCCAGCAAGATGAGATCCTTCTCTATTTTCCAAACACTCCTATTACCTGCTCTTGTGTATCAGATGCAATGCTTACCTGGCCTTTCCCTCACAGCCAAATTGTTGTTACAGGAGCAGCCTCAGATCAGCCTTTCCTGCAAATCATCCACTTATGACTCAATACCAGCTCCCTCTGAAAGGATCAAGTCTGTGCTCATAGCACACCCATGATTGCTGCGGGCTCCATGGTTTGGTTGTCCATAGCTAGAGCCTGGCATTACACAGGGGAGCAAAACACAAACCCTTTCTCATGAATAAGCCATCATGCCCCAGGACAGATCTCTGCCTGCTCCCTGTTATCCATCTGGCCAATGCTTGGATGAAATCTGAGATGAAAGAAAAAATTATCATACTCCAACTCTCACCACATCTCCAATTCTCTTTGTTGTTACACAGAAAAACATGAGAATTCCCTCTCCTGTCACTTGCTTGCAGCCCTTTTCCATGCTCTCTTTGCAATCCTCTCCTTATTTCTTGTTTTGTTTTTACTATCTACTTTTGCTACAGTTTTGTAGCATCTAGAGTCTGTCGTGATATGCTCTAGTTTTACTCCTCTCTTTTTCTCTGGGGAAGAGGAGGAGAGAAAGATGAAAAGGTAAAATTAATTTGTTTCTCTGATAAGGCAGTTAAGAAGCATGTTGGGCCCTCTGAGCATTTCAATAGCTTATCCCCTTTTCTAATGTTTCTGAGAGGGGAATGAAAACCAAATGTTCAAAACTGCCAGCACATTCACATCCTCTTTTGAAAATTGAGACTAATTATAATGGCTCTCACAGTCCAATTAGGTTGCTGATCTAATCAGCTTACATTAGGAGAAGCACTGAATAAACCTGCACAACGGCTGGGACACTGAATCAATTTCTCCCTGGCCCAGCACATTTAAAGCATGCTTATCACTAGCATGACATCTGGGAAAAAAACCCCAAAACAATGACAGAAAAGAGAAAGAAAAAAAAATTCCCCCAAAACTCCCAGTGGCTGCAAAAAGTTTTTTAATCTTACCCTCCTATTTCTCTACCCACATACAAAAGGAAGAAGCCTTTAATTTGCAAAGGATTTGGGGTTTTGTTTATAGTTTTTTCCTGGTCTGGACACACCCTTTCAAAATAAGGCAAACATAGGCACTTGGGTATCATTAGTTAGTGATTAAACACATCATGAGACAGAAAACTGGCAAAGAAAGTAAGGCTGGTTTGTTCGTGTTGGTCTTACTGTTGGCTCTTTGTGCACACTCTGAGTGGCAGGCCTCTGTAAACTGAGCTCAACACTTGGGGGGTCCTTCTTCAACTCTACCGGGGGTCTGTCCCCTCTGGCTACTCCATCAAATTTCAGAGATCTGGTTGGTGAAGGAGTAAATATCACTGTTGTACATTCTTTATCCTTTTCTTCCATGCCGTTGACATTTTCTCCATTCATGCTGACTTTTCCATCTACCTGCAGAATACAGTTAAATAAATATGCTGAGACAAGTAGCATTCAAAGGAATTTAGGAAATTAGGAGTTCAACATCACACTACAATCATTAACATAGCCTGTGTTATCAGTGAGGGATGAAGCCAAGCACATATATTTCATTCAACAGGTCAAAGCAGAAGAAGACCCTATGACCCTACGGGGGTCATAAACAAAATACTGACACAAGGAAACAATTTTCCTGGACTTCCTGGTTTCCCACATTCCATTCTTCCAGGATTATACAGATACCCTTTGCGTGCATCACAGATCACAGGACATTTAAAAAAAAATCAATTTTTATGTTTAAACTTAGACCAAAAATGCTGGATTTTGCATTACCTTATGCAACAGCCAAGCAGGCTCTCCAGGACTAATTATGCTGATGAACTGCTTATGTACCTCAATGACCTCATGATAGTATTAGCAGTCTGTGCTTTTTTGAAGTGCTGTCATGTGAACTTTGAAGGGACAGGAGCAGCAGAGTTCACTCACTTGTTTCTCTATTTTCCATGACAGGCACCAGCAAATAAAACTGGCCATTCCACCATCTCCATAAGGCAATCAAATAGCTTTCCCAAAAAATTACTTTAGGCAATCTCCTTGAAAAGGAGAGTGTTAACAGTTAACAACCTTTTTTCTCAGGGTTAAGCCAGCTCCTTGGTGGCTGTATATTCCTGCTAAGGAACCTTTAGGCAAAGAAGGAAGTAGAAAATATGCTTTGGCTTCTTCCTCTGCACTGATACAACTCCTGGGCACTTTTACACTGGAATTTCTGAATGGAGGCAGCATGTAAAGACTCCTTTCAATTTGAAGGGCTCTTTGTAGAAGCATACAGGAGAAGTCTTGCTACTGTGAACTCACTAGCCATTCACCTTCAGAGGGCCCAGGCAGAGAGAGGCCAGGAAAGGACCAGGTCTCAGTATCACCACATTGCTCCTGCCTGGCCACAGCACAGATGTTTACAGGCTTGTCAGGAGGCGTGAGGAGTAAGGAAGGCTTTGCTACACTGTGCACAGAGATGCTTCCTTACTTATTGAGTGAACAGCCGGGATACCTGAAGAGTGGCACTCCAATTCAGTACCAAGCTGAGGGCAAACTCCTTCCACTGACTCCTCATATACTTGCATTCAGAGGCTTGTTATGAGCATGATTTATGAGCACGATTAACTAGGTTAATCATCTCTGAGGTTGTGGGCATCCTTAGCTCTGCCAGATATGCAGGAAGGTGGAGGCACTTAGCCCTTCCACAATCACCTCCACCACCTGTTTCACTCCTTCTGAGAGTTCTTCAGAAGAAAATGTTCCCCCCCTTTCTACACTGACATCATCCACTTAACACAGTACCTCTGTCAGGATTTATTTCCAAACACAAGTGTGAGCAGGAACTGAGCCCCAAGTGTTCTGGGACTGTGTGCTGGACTATCTAGTAGAGAGGCAGGTTATGACAGATCTCAAAAATAAAAAGGCCAGAAAAACACTGGCAGGCTGCACCATCCATTTCAATGTCTCTGTTTAGACTAAGACATTTCTCTATTTATATTAAGGAGGAAAAACAAATGTTCAAATGAGCAGGACAGATGCCCTGGCTGCAGAGTTAAACAAACATACTCCTTTCCTCTGATCTGGAGGAAGTCAACACATTGTCACCAGAGCCAAGAATCATTGACAGACTAGTGTTTCAAGGGAAAATAATGCTACAGCTACATGTGCTAGGGAATAATTCCTATTGAGACAAATCACATTTTTTCACACCATGTGAACAAGATTCGGACAGATTTTTTTTTTGTGGTGGCTCATGGGGTTAAGGAGCCTTCATGGGTTAGCTTCTTCCTACATATGTGAATTATACATGCAATAACGTTATGGTGATACACACACATATCTTGGTCCTCTGATGAAAAAAATGTCAAGGATCAGAAAAAAAAAAGATCCATGATTCACTGATATCTAAAAAGTAAACTTGAGGCATACTAACTGAAGTATAGGAGAAACAGGAATTATCAGTTTCATGTTTCAAGTAGAAAACGTGGTGGGGTGTGGTTTCCACAAGAGCTGAGGCAGACTTCAATAAATTATAAATCACAACATACTTTTTTCACTAGCTATAAAGGGCTCTTATTTTTTAGAAAGAAAACAACCTGAATATAGATGGTAGCAGTGCTACTGGGATATCAGCAGGGCTTCAAGGACTCTTGAATGCCACTTGCAAAGAATAAGCAATGGCAGACAGAAGGGAACCCAGACTCAAGAGGCTGGGGGAACTCATGCCAGCAGGCTTCACACTGCCCACAACATGACTACTATGAGACTTGGGTAAGCTCCAATTTTGGTACAGGTACTGTGAACAGCAGATGTTTTCAAACTTGACTTACTCTGATCTGTTCTTTTTAATACATCCCAGTTCTTTGCTTTTTCCATCATTGGTTCAGTATCTTACTCCCATTCTCTACAATCACCCAGTCAAAAGATACACTCCTCAGATTTCATATTCTGGTTTCAGAATATTGTGTCTATTCTTCTCTTATCCTCTTTTCCCACAAATCTCATAGCTGACTTATTCCCAGTAGTCCTGCTTTCATCCAAGTCCTCTTACTTCTTTTACTCCCATAATCTTTGCACAGTTTTTGTGATGCAATGGAGCTTCTCTTCCTCTCTTACCATCAATCTCCAGTTACTCTGCCACCCCAGTACCAACCTGTCTCACTGAACCTCCATGCACAACCTAAATCCTCCATGCCTGTGAAGCAGCTTTCCCCATTCATCCTTGGTGAGATGCATGTTTAAGACAGGGTGTATCTTGGGCAAGCTGGCTCTTGGCCCTGAAGGAGTAGGGACACACTTGTTTGGGAATGGCAAAATCAGATCCCTGACACAAAAGTCAGTTCAGGTCTTGCTTTAAAAATCAGGGCCTACACACTCCCTGAACTTTCCATATTATTCAAAAACAAAAAATATGACCACATATTCTTTTCTAAAAACTTTCTGAGGAAATGCTTTTCTTTTTTATTGAATTCCCCCTTTCCCCAAACAAATTTAGCCTGAAGAAAAATGACCAGTGCAAGTACTTCAGTCTGAAGATGTCAAGATTCTAAGACTGCTAAACATGAAGAAACCACTAAACCGGGCAGCACAGAGGATGAAGCTGAATTCTATATCAGAATGCTGCTACTGTTTTCTACATAATTGCATTCAGATGACTTAATCAAGATCTCTTTGCCTCCTGGTTGACTTTGGGGCACGTGATGTATCCTACCTTAAAGTTCTTTAAAACTTCCTGTGTATTTTTGGGTTGTGAGTAAGGCTTGGGTGTCAGCATAGGCACAGCCTTGGGGACACTTTTGCTGGGAGATGTGCGTCCTGTTGAACTACTGGACTCTAGTTCAGTGGTGGGAACAATGGTTGCTTCAATTGTGGCAGTGAATTTTGGAGCAGGAAGTGACTGTTGCCTTAAATATCTCAGAGGATTTGGGTCTTTCAGTGGGGAGTTTGGTTCCACTGAATGGCTTCTTTCCAGAATTTTTGGCATCTGCAAACGCTCAAGGACAGCTTCACTGATAGTGAATCTTTCGGTGTACTGCTGGAGGATGCTCTCAGCCTCCTCCTGTGTCTTCGCATTCTTGTATGCCTCATGAAGCTCCCGCTCCCTTCTCTCTCTGCAAGGAAGACAACACAAGAGAAACCATTGCATTAACACTGGAAATCATCCCCATTTCCTCTGCTCCATCAACATCCTCCCCTCTCCCTCATTCAGGCTTGCAGGCATGGCTGCCCACAGATACCTATCACCTATGGAGCAGACAGTGTTTTCAGACCCTCCAGGAAAACAACATACTTCTCCTCCACGATTTCTCGGTAGGTTTTGATGCTTTTTCTGCGCTCATTCGTTCCATCTCCAGCCAATAACCTCTCCATTTTCTTTCTCTCAGCTTCCTTTTTAATCAAATCCTGTGAAGCGCTCCTTCGACGACTCTTCCACCGAGCCAGGTCCTGTGAGAGAAGGAAGGCACCTAAATGCAGAGTTGCAAATAACTAAAAAGTGTCTGCAGGTAAAACGAACCCAACCAGCCGGTTGCAATACCTGTTCTTGCCTGTGAACTATGCTCCCATCACCTGCAGGCAGCATTGTTTATTTCAATGACAAAATGAGATCATGCCACAAATGAACATGTTGCCTTGATTTTCTGCTAACAGCGGGATACAGTAAGGATTTCATGGCTTCACTGCTTACTTTGCTTTTGGCAGGAAATTTGGCCTAAAAGGACCAGTCAGGACACTCACTTTCACTTGGGCCAACACTAGGGACAAAATCCAATTCCCCAGAAAGATTAAGTAAAAAAATTATGTTTGGTGAAGAATTTCAATACTCAGATACAGGGGAAGAAGAGGTTCATTGGAAAAATGGATGTTGTTTCACCATGAGCTACAGCTGCACTGACAGTCCGCCTTGCAGAGCTGATAGTTCCATACTTTGTACATGCTATCAGTCATCTATATGCAAATATGGTTGACCCATGATGTAGGTTTTTTTGATAGAAAAATTCAGTGCAGCATCCAAATTTAAATTATTCATCATGACCACCCTGCAGTATTTTGGATCCAGATGTGAGCAAGAGAGGTTAAGGAGTAATGTGGCTATGCCTGGCTGGTGTGAGAGATGACAGAGTAAAAAGCCTATGGTTTGTATCCAGCTATAAAGAGATGTCCTTGTTGAAGTAACAATATCAGTCTTTTTGGAATCTGCCTGCCTGAAATTGTGCAGAAAATTGACAGAATCTGGTTCTCAGCCTTTTCTGAAAAACTAGCCTGACACTAAGCCAGAGAGTCACAGGAGGTACCCGTTATGGACCATATATTCCCTGTGATGTCTTGCATCCTTTATGAATCCACAGATCCTGGAGGATACAGAAGTAAGATCTTTTTCACAGTACGAGTGCTACAGTAAAGAAATTTTCTAAACTGTAAAATTTCCTTGCAGCCAACTAGCAAAGGAACAAAATTTTACATGTAAAAAGTAACCACTGCAGAACTTCTGCAAAGAAAATTAACTTCTTTGGAAACTGGATGGGAACATTTGTCATTAACTTTTCAGCACCAGGAGATTAGTATACAGATTATATTTAATGCACTCTAACAAATTTTGGTTTTAGTAAAACCCAGATAGATATTCATAACACATACTCAATTCAAAGGCTATTTCATTAATTACATGGTTTCCCAAATATTTTAATTGAATTTTTACTGGTAAACAGCAGAAGGTACTGCAAGCATAACTTATTTTATTAAAATCAGGAAAAAAACATTGTCACTTTTAATTTAGCTTAAAACTACAAATTATTGGTATTACACTAAAGGGAACATTCATAAAAGTACTTCTTCAAATGACCTATATACATCAGTCTATAATCCCTTTCAAGAAACATAGGCCTATCATTCTCCTCAGTTACTAATTATTCTCATTGAAATACCAAAACATTTCTTTCTTCAGCTACTTCCGCTATTGTTTATTGTTCAGAAATTAGTTTTTCATTAGCAATTTTCTAACATAAGCCCTCCCTCTCTTTTCATAATTAAAAAGCAGACATGATTATCTCATGTTTACCTTTTCCAGTTCTGATGCTTTAGAATAATTAGAGTAATTTTAGAGTAATTTTAAAAAGCCTGAAACTGTTAATTGCTGGCAAATTTACAGCATGGGCATCTAAAATATCAGACCATGACACATGTCTCTGTATAATAAGGGCATTTTCAGTACCTCTTCAGAATTTTAGTTCATGGTAGAAGGTGCTGAGGGCCTAGAAAATGTAGGAACTTTAGCTCAGAGGATTTTCAATTCAACAGCAGAATTCTCAAACTTCTTGAATGCCTTTGGATTTATTCTTATCTCTGCTGGGAAATCATGGCTTCCCACACATAAAGACCTTTCAGCTGAAGTCCTTCATTGTTCTACTATAAAATGTCACTTCTTAGCTGTATATACAATTTGTTTTCAACTTTTCCTTAAGTTTTCTACCAAAAACTTTTCTGAGGTGTTTCACAGAAGCTTTCCTTGTAAAAAGAAACTACTGTACCTGAAGAGATTAGTTTTATTGTGGGCTTTTTTTTTTTATTTAAAAAATATCCCGAATTTCTCATTTAAAATCAGTTTTTAGGAATGAACAGAATTGAAACTGAAACTCCTTATACTAACTTACCTGTAGATCATGCTTTTCTGTTGTTGCTAATTTGCTGCAGACAATGCCAAATGCCTGGACAGCTTAACAAAACATATCAAGGAAAGGGAGTTTGGAAAGACCTTGTAAACCAAGCAGGGTGTAGTTAACATGAAGTGCCATTTGTTTGCTTGGACAAGATGGAAAACATTAACAATTTCTGTATCTATGCAAATTTATTAAAGAAAAGGCTGACCTATTTATTCCCTGTCCTACATAGTCTTGTATTTTGTCATTTTGGACATTGACTAATTACAAAAGTTAGAGAAGTCAGCATTCAGAAGTTGTTCTTCTATTTTTTGCCTAATCACTGTTTCTTTACATTTTTTTTTAAAAAGCAAAGTATCTAGTGAACAGGCAGAGGGACTGGAAGATCTTGTATTCTTTTATTTATATCAAATTATGAACTTCTATGCTTTTAGCAGCAATCCACTGAGAAAGAAAAAAACTCTCCTGATTATTTCAAGCACTTGACAGCAAGTGCAGAATTAGCAGGTTGTTCTGGTTTTGCCTAGTATACAACAGACAATGCAGACAATGTAGTTATACTCACATCTTGCCATCTGGTCTCGTCCTCTTTCAGCTGGTTGTGTATATTCTGCAGCTTCTCATGGCGAGCTTTGCTATGAGGCTGAGCCACAGCTTCCTCTTCACATCTCATGTCAAACATACTCATACTCCTAAACAAGGGGAAAATAACAACAGGCCCAGTCTTATTTACAGTCTTCTATTCCTTCAGCTTGTGAGAGCTGAAGCCACATGAGGGTGCTACAGCAGAATCAGACACCTGCTCCGTTACAAAGGTCCCAAAAGCAGCAGTCCCCAAGACGTGCTTGTTAGCATCCCTACGGCTCCCACACAGTACTTCAGGCATTGCACTCCTCAACTTCCCACCTTATTAGTCAACCACAACTTTGTCTCTCACTAAGAAGCACTACCAACTTTACATCACCATCAATAGCTCGCATTAAAATCATTCTGTCATTCAGAACATTTCAATTTCTGAAAATTTGTGCCCAATGGGTTTTCAAGATCACTTCGATTAACACCACAGACAAAAGTTTCCATTTCAAGGTAAAAGAAGGCTTGAGAAATATATCACAGGCAGCATGACTAGATAAATGCTATTGCTACAAATCCAGAGAAATACACTCAGTTCAAACTGCATGGTACTTTCTCCCCTCCCTTTTCCTCCCCTCCCTGCCTTGAAGAAATCCAATGCTACCAGCACCAACTTATTAATACAGCTTATCTAACAAGGAAAATATGACACCCAGGACAAAAAAAAAGTTTTTTTTTCTATTTATGTCTCTGACCTTTGGAGAGTTAAAGGAAAAAAAAAGGTTACAGTTTGATGTTATACATCTCTTTATATTATATAAAGATCTTAACAAAAAGATAACATGCTTACTACTCCACCTCTACTACCTATTATTAGTAAAACATGACCTCAGTTGTGCCATTCAAAGCAAAAAAATAACTTAAAAGAAAGCCATGCAGTTCCACATGAAGTGATTTCACAGCAGTCCTCACACAATCACCTGCAGCTTTATGTGAGCCAATGAGCTAACTAGCAGGAGAAGCACCCAAGGAAGAGAAATTGTGGGCAACTGTGTGCACAGCACTCAAAGCGAATAGCAACAGAAAACTGTGCACATATTTATGAGCCAGCATTTGTATTCAGGCAAGCAAAGGCGGGAATGCCACTCTCAAGGAAAAACTTGAAAAAGGTCTGGACAGTGTAGGGAAAAGGACATGCAGAGATTCCATCCTGCTAGGTAGGTATTTACTCAGAAATGAAGCACAGAATAAACATCCTCTTGCCTTTAAGCATGAACAGTGAAGTTAACATATCACTGTGTTTCACCCCTTAAACAGAATGCTGAGGGTTATATTAATTTGTTTTCTTCTGTGGGTAGTTTAATAGTTGTATTGTTCAGGATTGGATTGGAACACTCCTAAAAAACAGAACCTAAAGAAATGGTAAGTGTTGTTAACTTAAATATCAGTCATACTTGGCAGATTGTTGAGAGATGCATAACTTGCCAATTAAATCACTCTTATAGGGTTTATTCCAGTTTAACAGCTTTTGTGCCTGTGTAGCGTAGCTACTGCATTGCGTAGCTCCTCCCTTGTACTCTTCCCTCATGTCAAAGAATTTTTCATTCACATGCAGTAGGAGAAAAGGTAAGACCTGAAATGGTGGTTACTGGTCCTAGTAGAGTGCATGAATACACACTCTGCCATTTCTGATGGAAGAATCTTGCCTTTCTAGCAGGAGTACCTGCATTTCCTAATGTAAGTCTAATATATGTTCCTTGAATTCATGCAGGTCTCACAGGGTGTACAAAGACAGCAACAGGTTTTATAACTATTAACAATGCAGTAAAAAAGGTTCTCTGGAAAAGGTGTTAGCCTTGGTCAGGAGTTAAACTATACACTACAACCCAGATGCACCTGCTACTCCAGCAGTCACCTCCTGCTGCTGGGCCGTCATTGTCAAGGAGAAGCAACTGGGCAGGTTCAAACTTCCTCTGCAGCAACATATTATTCCACAACAGTATCTTCCCAAGGCAGCAATTTGAGGAGTCACATCTCAAAGCACTGTGCTCCACTCTGACCAACATGTAGTAATCATTAAGGAGAAAACTCTCCTTTCCTAAGCACATGGAGAAAGCCTACTGAAAGGTCTACATCAACTCCTCTGCCTGGCAAGCTCATCCTTAGAAAAGAAACAAAGAGGCCAAAACTCTGAGCTTCTATCAAAAGATACTTTTCACTATGAGTCTCACATAATTTCATCCTATTTCTGTCTTGTACAATCTACAAATGTCTCCAGAGAACCATTAACACCTCCATGAACAGAACTAGACTTACTCCTTTCAACCACACGCTGGGCCAGCAGGCACATAGCACACAAGCAGACAGATAACTGACCTGTAACAAGACACAGTAACTGCACCAAACTCAAGTTCCTTAACTCTCTGCCATTAGCACAGCTCCAGACGTTGTATACAAACTCTGTTCTGAAGCAAGAGGCCCTTCTGCTGACCAGGCTTGCTGTTCTAACTATGGTCTGGGAAAAAGTATTGTGCAGACCAATAGTGTATTTGGGATGTTGGGATTTTCAAGCTACACTGCTTTATCACAAATTCCAGTTGTCCTTATCAGCAATATCATGCAGCAGTTTTATTTTTTTTTAACAGGTATAAATAAATTCTGGATTAAGAAAAATTCTGAATGACTTCAGTATTTATATTAATTTATTTAAAAATGAGAGATAAGGTAAAAAACCTTTTTGTGAGAATATGTTAACAATCCTTATGTAAGGCATTTATTGTGTGGCTGCACTACCATTTTAAAGTCATATTAAGACTTAAGAAATAACAACAAAACATAAAAAGGGACAGACTGGCTCAAAATCAGACTCCAGTAAAGAAATACTCAAAAATCTCAGCTCACTATGAGCCTAAACACACATTGGACTATCATGGTACCACCAGAATTCTCTCTTCAGGAGATGGGAATGGGACTGATCAGCAGCAGCACACTAAGTATTTTATTTTCTGGACCCTGAGACAGACCAGGGCTGATGACAAAATCTAGTTTTCCTCTAACTAGCACAGGGGACTTTGATACTCTAATAAAAGAGTCCTTAGTTTTGCCGCTGGAATAAAGAGCATCTAGCCTAAGACTGAATTGAAGTTACAGTTTTAAATGAGAACTAGACAAACATTTAAAAAGTATTTCAAAAGTCAGTTACATTTATTTTTCCTACTTGAGAGCCAAGTTTTATTAGAGTCTTCATAAATACTTTGTCTTCAGAAGGGAAAACAAGGCCTTAGTATTCTAAGAACTTGAAAAATTCTTAGAATATGGTATAGGAAAATAGTTGCTCTGTAAACTGTAACACATCTGGAAAGAATGACAATGAGGTTCAAACATTAATTGTTTTGCCTTTTCAAACAAAATCAGAGTCAGTATGGAACAAGCAATATGATTTATTGATCATTCCTACTCTCACATTATACCACCGTGCCCATTGCAATGCCTCTTTGAAGTCATTTCCATGTACCTTCTCTCATGATTGCATTTAATACAGACATACACAGATGAAAAAATCAATCATATAAGCAGGCTTTCTGAAATAGCCGGAACATTCTAATTGTTAAGTATAGCACTTCTATGTTATATTGCTCTTTTTAACTCATCCCTTCACTTGACTGCACAGATTCCTGCTGCTTGAAAATCACTGTTTATTCTGCAGTTAGAGAACAGTGGCTTTGCTCAGCATAAAGGTATTTCAGAACATGTAAAGAACACTCAGTCCATGATTCTAAGCTTTATCATTACAGGAAAGGGTGAAAAATTGCATATGAGTCTCTGTGTATATTCATTATAAAACCCCCACAAACTCTCCAAACTGTTTCTATTTTGGGATTTAATCTGGGAGACAGAGAAGGTCATGTGCATTTCTGTGAACAGAAGGACATTAAGGGATATTATTCTGTGGGTAGTTCCCAACTATTTCTCTTCTAAATAGCTAATACTTCTAAAGAGCTTTCCAAATGACATTGCATACTATTCTGTACTAAAGTTTATGCATACATGAACAATTAAATTTTTTTAGTGTAATGAACATCAGTTCTACTCCTTCTATGAAAAATTATGCATTGACGTGAAGAGCTTAAAAATTTAAATTTAGTACATTATTAAATTAAACCTAACCTGGAAGGGATTGAATATAAAGTTTATAAAAGAGAATAAAGGCTCAGCTAAAGATGTATCTTCCTGATAATTATTCTGCAGGTCACAATTATATTATTTTGCTTTGGAATTTCTTTATTTCTTCCTCTTTCTCCTCACACTTAATTTTTTTTCTTCAACACCCAGATTCAACCTAGCTCTCTTTATCTGTAGCTGATTAGAGGCAATGGAAATTCAGAAGAAAACCAAGACAAAATAAAAGAAAAAAAGAGGAAACAATATTTTAAGCAACAGCTGGACATTAGTATTATGCTTAGTTTTTATGAGCTTTGATATAGAAATTATTTTTAACTGCAATGTAAGCCATACTGCATTCCATTTTTCAGTGCTGTCTGAAAAATTTATTTGCCAAAACACTGCAAAATAATAATGATGCATCAACTGCATTTTAAATTAGTAGGAAGATGGGAAAGCATGCAGTGTAAGTTGTTCAAAACAGAATCTTGTGAACACAAGACAACTTACTCTGCGTCATCAGACACAGCAGTTCTGGGGCCGAATCTACAAGACCAAATATAAAATTAGATTGTGGATAAATACATTAAGTAGTAATTGCAACTTGGACCCATATAATTTGCACAACTGTTACTTCTACTAGTAAAGCTGACCAAAATAGAACCATACTGTTCAGAAATTATGTATTCAAGCTTATGTAAACAAGACTTACCTGATCATCCTGAGGTCAAACTACATGAGAACACCATCCATCCCTCCTTAAACACATACTTATGCCCCACATCATAAAAATCTGCTGAAATATACCTAGTATGTGTGTAGAAAATAGTTATTGAAAATATAGTGCCATACATGCAATGGATGGAGACAAAACAGTTACATTCCACAGCAGTGCTTAGTACCACTACTACTGAAGCATGAAAGAGACAAATATTATAGTCAGAACACAGGATTTCCTTTTTCTTTTTGTAGGTCTTGTGTTAGTGTTTGAGGATTTCTTTGGGATTTTTGTTGTTGGTTGTTGTTTTTGTTTCTCTTTTGCTTGTTTGCTTTGTTGTTGTTTGGGTTTGGGTGGGGGTTTTGGGGGTTTTTTTGGTTTGTTGGTTGGCTGGTTGGTTGGTTAGGAGATTTTCATTGTTGTATTTGCTTTTTGGTGGGTTTTTTTTTTGTTAGTTGGTTTTGGTTTTCTTTCCTCAGGGTGGGAGAGTATAGCTGAAAAAAAGTTACTGATAATACAGAAACCAGCAGCATTCACTAAAATTATAGTCTTGTTTAGAGCTATGCAAACCACATATTGATAATTGAGATTTAGCATAAAAGAGCATCAAGTGCAAAAGTCAATACTACAACATTTCTAATAATGGGAGAAATAGAATAAGCATCTCCCAATGAGCGGAGTCCATTTTAGCATCTCCTTTTCATAAACTTTTCTTAAAATTTAACATATATACTATAATCAAACATTCCAGTCACTTAGCTTTCAATTAAATATTTTTTAAAAATCAAAATAAAATGCATTACACAACTATTCTTTTCATTTCTAAAATGTGTGTTACTGACATACAGTGTTTTAGTCTGGACTGAAAACACACCAGGCAATTCACAATCTGCACTCTGAAGTGCACACAGGGGTGTACAAGCTGCGTGATTCACACCAGAAAGCTCACGTTTGCAGACGTTCATCCTTGGATGAAAGCGTTTCCATGTTGTTTTCCTCAGAAAAATTTTCCTCCTGAATCTTAGATGTTTGAGCAAGGTGGACTTCACTGTGGCCATCTTCAGGCACTTGGGCAGTACTAATAATCTCATCTTGTTCTGTAGGTGGGAGACTGTCCTCCTGCCCTTGCTGTTGTTCTTGCAGTGGTTTTATTGCAGGTTTTCCAGAGCTGTTATTGTAGACTTGTGGACATTTTTCAGGCCTGAGTGAGCCAAAGGCAGTAGTGCAAAGGGATGTATTAAGCAACATTTCAAAAATCACACATACATAATGAAAAGCATAACTATAAGTTAACAAAAAAACAGCCCCTACAAACTCAAATAGCTGACACAGGACAAGCTAAGTGAGGCAGGAGTAAAACCCACAATTTTAAGAGTCAAACGCTTGTACCATTCTTTTAAGCCAGAAAATAAAGTGTCCAGAACACCATTGAAAAATAAAGCATTAAGCCTTTTCAACATCAAGCCTCTGTGAATTCTCTGGTAGATGACAAGTTTTCTCCGGCTGAGATGTAAGCTAGTTTTTCATCCATGTCTGTACAGGTGCATGCATATCCTTCTCCTCAAGTACTCTGAAGAGGTTGATGAGTAAGAATCTTTCCACTCTTGCTTGCATGTGGCTTAACCACCAAATGATAACTGTTCAAAGGCTTCAACACACACAGCCCCAACATTGAGCATTATCAGGAAGAATCTCAGGATCTCTAGATTTCCTGTTAGGAAGTCACTGCCCCTAGTAAAGCCATAGACAATCATCCAACCTACTACATCCAGCATCTCCATTTCTACCTGGAAACATTTGTAGAGACTACTTCATATTTAACCCGAAACCCTCTGCAAATGTAACGCAAATGTAATTGCTACGTAGGTCTGTTTCCACACACTGTTAGGATTTTGCATCTGGTAGAGCTCCTGCCTATCTCCACATGGCTCTTCTAAAAGAGCCAGAAATCTACTGCCTTTTACTGAGCAGAATAAATTAGCAGAGAGCTGAGGACAAGCATGAAAATAACCACTACTGTGTCACCAGCAAATCTTCCTGATAAAGAGATCTAGACAAACAGCCCACAGGGCTAGCTAAAAAGGACAGAGGAAAACACAACTTTCTTACCTCATGGTTTTCTTCTCAAGTTCTGTAGTTGTGCCCTGCTTATTCTGCTGCTTTGAAAATGGCATGGGAAGGAACTGATTAACACTGGGCCCAGGCTGTTTAAGAAAAGCTCCAGTTCTTCTGGCTAACATGTCATCTCTTTGTGGATCTGGAAATTTCATGTTGTTCTCTGTTCCATCACTTTTCAGCTGAGGGATTTCAAGCTGTTCTTGGCTCTCTTCTTGTGTGACAGTACTGCTCAGAGAAACAAGTGACACTGTTCCATGATAATGCTCACTTACTTAGACAGCAAGTGGCTGCTCAAGCAATGTGAGGTACTGTTACTCAAAACAAAGCTGAGAATGATGGACAACTAGGAAAACTAGGCATCTCTAGCCACAGCACAGGGAGTAAGAGGAAATTACTTTGAACCCCAAGATTACGTAGGTGATTTGTTTTAAGTTGAGAATTGCATACAAATCTATGTGACAACTTATTCACTTGAAGCTGGTTTAAAAATCTAGACAAAGCACCATGGTTTGCAAAAGAAACCCCCCTAAAAGATGAAGTCTATTTTCATGCTGAACAGCAATTAACAACTGAAGAACTTAAATATTATGAAAGAAAACTGGCTGTTTTATATTCACAGGATACATTCTTGTAAGTAATCTTACTAAACAGAACACATGCCATGATGAATGAGTAAAACACACTTTTAAAGCCTATGTGAAGAATGGGCTTTACTGACTGATCCAAGCTAGCACCACACACAAACCAGGCTCAGAGGGATCTGCTTCTTCTGTTCTCTGACCTTTCTCCTTCCTGCAGAGTCTTCAAATCCTTTTCATGAGCTACAGCCTCCTCTTGCTGCTGCTGCAGCAGACAAGGAACTACTGACAGCGGAGGACAATTTATGGGAATGGAGCTTGTGGTACGCCTCGAAAAAGTTCCCATCCTTCTAACCAACATATCATCTCTCTCAATATCTGGTAAATTCCTGTCACATTCTTCCTTGGTGCTTTCTTGCTGTTTGCTCAAACTCCGTGGGGTTTGTTCCTCAGAGATGACATCAGAAGCTGGTACAGGTGATGGAATTTTTCTGCAAGAGTCATCTGTACCTGACTTGACTCCTCCCTCACTAGTGATGAGAATGAGAGTAAGGGTGAAACAGACAAAACATTCTCAGGTCAAATGAAAGGTAAGAAAAGGAGTCATCTAACTCAATTTGCAAATGCTTTATAAACACACAAACTTAGCTGAATGAATTGCTTGCTAAAAGCATTCATTAAAAATTCTTGCTGCAACCACAGACTAAGTAAATAAAGAAATGCCAAAGAAATATAAGATCTGTTAATGTGTTAATGACCCAGGTAACTCTTCTCCAGATAAGTGCCAGAAACACAGAGCATCCGTACACCATCTTCAAAAAGAAAGTAAATCCATTAGGTTTGAAAAAAACGTATTTTGAAGATTAGTAAGGCCAGCAAGCTGAATGACAAATTCCTAATGTGCTGAAGGCAGGCAGAGCAAAGCTGCTAGAATTCAAGCAGCAAAAAAAAACCCATGAATGATAGCTCAGCCTCTGAGATATCAGTGACTTCACTGCTCATTAGAAATTTTGATCAAGTGTTTGGAAGACCAGTGCATAGCATTTTGCACAATCCTAAACAGATTAAGATATTGTGAAGACTTCAGATGTCTTCTGAACACTGTCAGAAGCTGCATATAAACAGCTCTTGGGTTTATGCTGCAGTTCACTCCCATGCAGATCAGCGTCTGGCAAGAACAAGTCTCCATTCACAGCACTTCCTAAACCACACCAAATACCTGGACTCATTTTCTGGCTCAGATACTTCACTCCTGTGTTCAGCAAACCCAAGACTGACAGCAGTGGTTGAAGGAGAGCTTTCAACACCAGTGAGACTCTCCACATTGTCTTTCTTGCTTTCCTCTTCTGTTCCACTCTTGGATGAAGCTCTGCCAATAACAAGCTTGTCCCATTTCTGTTGATCAATCTCAGTTACTGGCCCAAAATGCACAAATTTCTGCTTGGGGCTACCAGCCTTTTT
The DNA here is from genome assembly GCA_013397245.1 of Thryothorus ludovicianus. Lineage (NCBI taxonomy): Eukaryota > Metazoa > Chordata > Aves > Passeriformes > Certhiidae > Thryothorus > Thryothorus ludovicianus. The sequence continues at coordinate 590,114 of VZTB01013008.1, read as the reverse complement.
GTTTGCTCTGGTTTTGCGGACAGCAAAATCATCATGGGCTACTACTTTCACTGTGGTATCAGTTGGTGGCAGAGTGTTGCTGGAACATCTGAAATCTTCTTCACTGGTCATAATGAGGAATAAAAGAATGTCCCCAACATGAGACCATCAGAATAGAACAAATTAAGTGCTCCTAAGGTTTTGAAGGGGTTTTATTTTAAAATCCAAGAACACAGGTATAAACAGCTGTGGCATACTTAGTCCCAAATGACATATTAAATGCAAAGATACTGCACACCTGTGGGGAAAACTTGGGGAGTACATCCATAGAAGCACTTCCTAAGGGCAAGGAATGTAGCATATGGCCTGTTCCAAATTCAGTTCCTCATCCTAACAAAGCCACAGTTTCCTTATCTGCTCACATGTACCCAGGCCATGCACTGTATGTGACTGTATGGCACTAGAACTCACTTTGGCACGAGGGAGTTCCAGTGGCATGGGAACACTAGCAAGGGCAATTCATTTACATTAAACCAAGCAGACTGAATCCTGATTTTAATAAATCACCTCAAAAGTAACAGAGAGATTGCTAATATCTTTAGGACAAAAAATTGAGTTTTGATTTATTAGAGCTGAAATTACATACAATAACCACATTGTTAGAAGAATGCCAGAACAGACAGCCATCTCTAATTGCAAAATGGCATGCGCCTAAACAGGAAGGCTAGGAGCTGTTATCCTTTCCTACTGGAGTCACAAATCACCTGCCTATGTTATAGTCCATCTCCATAGGGAAACAGCTTAGAATAACTGCTTTATACAGGCTCCCTTTATAGAGGTTTTGTTAACAACAAGAGCACACAAACACCGTACAATGAGGCTCCTGAAAGCCCTGCTGCAGTGAGAAAGAGTGCTGGTGCATTTACACAGCACTGGAGTACAATGTTATGCTGATGTACCAGCCCAGGTCTCAAAAGAGCACTGAGACATTAAGGCAAAGATGCTGATCCTCAGGTAATACTCCCAAGGTATTGGGAGTATTGGTATACACCCCAAGTCCTGAAGACAGCCTAGTAAGGAGCAATGTGGCTGCTAGTGTATTAGAGGTACCACTTGGAACTTTGTGCTGTTCAAGAAGCTTCGAAGCAAGTTCAGTCACATGACAAGAGGGACCTTTCTAATACAGTATTAAGAGCATCTACAAGAAAAGTGACTGTGAAACTACTGTAGTGCTCTAAATGATGGATGCACTTTCATTTCATGACAGATGGCATATCTGTACAGGTTTTTGGACTCCTGAAAACTGAAATAGGTAAGGACTGGTTGTCAACAAGGCATTCTTCAAGTTTAAAAATCACAAGCACACACAGCAGATTGTGGCAAACTAAACATGCTTCCCAGGGTGCCACTCCTGTCCACAAGCAGAAAGCATACCTGGGGTCCCCTGACAGTTTCAATCTTTTCCAGGTCTCCAGATCAGCTTTTGTGATAGACGCATTGACAAAAAGCACATCATCTTGTAGCTGAGGAAGGATGCTTTGAGATTTCCGTTTTGCTAAATCATCTCTCTCATTATCAAGTTCTTTCACCTGCTGCTCCTCTTCTGATTGAGTCTTCTCATTTTGCAGAAGTGGGTTCTCTTTGCTTGTAACTATTTGCCTTACTGATGTCATGTGCACTCGTCTTCTTCTAATGTAATGCACATTCCAGTTCAGCAGGAAAGATATTTTGAGGAAGTAATTATAAATCAGTGTCAAAAGAAGAGGTTTAGAGCTCAAGAAGATAAAACTGAATTTATAATATTAGTTTCACATTAATTTTAGGAAGTAAACATGGAATGAATCATTTGAAGTTGAAACCTCTCAGCTATGCTACCCCACTCAGGCACTACTGAGGCTATTTCTTCATGTGAACTTCTATTCCCAGCTCAAGTAAGAAAAATCTTTATGTTATTACTGTATTAAGAATTTCTGCAATAAGCTTTCTCTTAAATAGTTACAAATATCTCATTTGAATATTATTCACACAGTGAATTTAAGATTTGCTCTCAAACATACTACAGAATTTCTTTGATCTTAAGCGTCATGTCAATAGCATTGGACTATTAAAATTTGGTTAGGTGCTCCTCAGGTGTCCTGCCAAACTAGTCATTAGAAAATGTTAATATAATCAAATTACTAGCAACTGAATGGCACATTTTACATTTGAAAATTGAAAAGAGATCCTAAGTATTAGAAGTTTTCTGAACATATCAGCTGTTACAGTTGTTTCCCCGTAATGTGTATATAGTGGTTTTATCTAGAATCACATCTGTCTGCACAAATAAAATAAATATACTTGTTTCCTGAAAAAGATCTCTACCTAGCAAATATTTGTATTCAGCAGTTTCTTGAAGGTCTGTATCACTGAACTGAAGAAAGATTTTCTAGGCTGAACCAATGCTGCATAACACACATTAGGACCAGGTGCACCATAATTCAGTGCAGTGTAGCAGGCACATATATTCAGTGCCTTAACTAAAGACTCATCTGGCCCGTGTTTTATGCAGACCATTAAAAGAGCATGAGATGAAAGAAATGCATCAAAAAATGTGCACTGAAAATGATCAGAAAAAGAGCTAAGATGCAAAACAGATTTTCTAAGTTTATTCTCCACTACTCACACTCATGACTTGTCTCATGAGCTTAGACAAAAAAAAAGTGTCCTGCCTTTATCTTATTTACACTTAAAACCCATTAAAACTTCTCCTCATACTCTAACAAAAATTAGTTTGGTTCACTTTCTGATAAAGCGTTTGCATTTATTTCAACCTGTAAGGTTTTTTTTTTGTAGCCAATACAGGTTTAGGCCTACACAGCAATATATCATGGTGAAATTAAGCATTATAATTGAAAGAATAAGACCATGAATGCACACCTTGCATGTTCCTTTTTTTCCATCTGCAATGGCTTTTTAGCATCTTCCAGTTTACCTTTCTCTTTACTTGTATAAGGTCCAATTAAAAAGGAGTTAAATGGAGCTATGTGTTTGGGTTGATTCATTCTGGCTCTCCGGGTGGCAAAGTCATCCTTTTCTAAATCAGGAACTCTGCTGGCCGCTTCATCTTCTGAACCAGAATCCTTTCCTTGATAATGTATCATAAAAGGGTTGTCCTTGCGAAGGATGATGTCTGGGATGCTTCTGTTCTCTTCACATATCGGCTTTTTACTGACACAGAGCAAAATTAAATAAAACTCTTGATGCACCAGGGGAGGAGAGGGCAGTGCAGCACTTATCTCCAGGTCAGAAAACAAGCACAGTTTATCAAATATGCTCCAAGCTGCTGTTAGATTGCACAAAACCTAGCTAGAAATAAAACTTATCATATACAAGTAGCTAACCCACAAAGGCTTTACATAAAAAAGTCAGCATGTTGGATGTTTACTTATTTTAGCTATAGCTGGAAGAACGAGTTAAAACAAATCTTAGCACACGAGATGCAGTGAATGTAGTACCATAACTGGCAGTATTAAACCTCTTGACCACTTCAAACAAAAGAAGAAATGTGATACAAATACCTAATCCCTGGCAAATGTTGCTGAATCCTGAAATATCAGATATTTGGCATTTTTCTTAATAGCTCTATTCAAAGAACCCCACCTGAGTAATCTCTGAGGCTGTCTACCGTAGTATGCTTAATTGCTTTCTTCTCCCAGTCATAATTGGCTCTTTTCCTAATTAACCTTTCCTTTCCCACAGAATAAGCCCTCTATGCCAATGCTGACATACAGTAGCTGCAATGATAGCACACCAGTGATATTGGCACGCTGGAAAATATTGCCACCTGCCTTCGTCAGAAACACAACTGTTACCAACACAGCCTTGCCTGTTACTGAAGATTATGACAATAAAGACACTTGACAGCTGGTACCCATAAAGATTAAGCTTATTTTAACTGTAAAGGCCAATACTCTTAGGCAAACTGAAAGGACAGATGGTAGGAGCTAGACAATTCTCATATTTAAAAATCTATTTGATTGTATTGATATTTTAGGAAGTTGGCAGCAAGGACTGTTCCATGCAGTACTTTTGTAGGCATTTGCTCTATTGTGTAGCACACCTTGCTATAAAAAGTGAAATAGAGAGGATCACAAAGGATTAAACAGACTAGCATTAAGAAAGCAAATCTAAATAGCTCAGGAGTTGCTCTGAGTTTCTCTACTGTCTTAAATATAAAGAGGGCTTTTTAAAAGCATTTAAAACATTTTTAATCCCTGGAAAGCCCACTACATTACTACCACTTATTTTATGTTCTTAGCTGAGCTTTCAAAGCACTGCTCCACAAAGTTGCTGGAGAAACTTATGGGGAAGCCATAAACCATCCCTGACAGACCAGCCTGGCTCAGGCTCAAAGGACATACGAAACTGTCTGCCTTTGTCTTCTTATGCTGCAAAACACAGATCCCCTGTTAGTGATGTTGAGAGTATGTTCTCAAATTAGCTAAAGGCAACTTTTTCCTTAGATCTCTCTGAAAGATCAAGATTTCACTTTAGGCAACAGAACAATATTGGCCAATAGCATTCCAAATGGAAACTGCTGTCCCTTCTCCTCATGAATATTTGTGTTCACAACAGCTTCAGAAACAGCTGGCTCACCAAGTGATTATTCAGTAAAAACTGCTGGATTTTTCAGTCTCATGTCCACCAATGCTAGTGAAGCTTGAGATGATCAAATGTAGCATTTCTGAGAGTAGTGTTTTTGGCAACAAAGAAATATTGAGTTATACTACTCAAAAGTGCAACTATGATTCACTGCAATGAGAAACTTACAGTTTTTAGTATGTAACTAGACTTCAGTAATCAGTTTCTAGGTTGAAAAGATTTTCCATTCATTTACTATTTATTTCACGGAATCAAAGATTAGCTGTGACATTTTGAGATCTCCTGAAACAGTTTATGATAGTCTCAAAGTGTTTTTTTAAGGTCAGTTTACCATAGCATAGATGGCAAAGACTAAATAGTAGATTTAGCTGTAAATTGCTCTTGCACACTCAGCCCCAGCTTTTGCAGAAACAGTAAATGGGTCAATGCTGGTACAGCAGGTGCTTCCAAAGTGACTGCAGGTATTTGCACTCCCTGAAGCAAGGTCTCATACAGGCTTGTGGATCCTTATACTGCATTTCAGAACAATGGAAGGGTTTTGGATCCCTATGCTCTGTTAAGGTAAGAGTCCATGTTATTTTTCAAGGAACATATCATAAACGCTTGCTCACATTTCTCTCTTAAATTCTCTTCTCCATCATCTCTTTAAACACAATTTTTCTCTTTTTAGGGTGTCTCCATGAATGTGATCCCTACCTTTCATATACAATATAGTAATTTAGAGACAGATGTGCAGGCAATAAACAAGCAAGGAGGATCACATATCAATAAAACAACATGCAATAGAGACAATTCACTCTTTTGGGAAGGGAATTACTTTTTGGCATGCATTTGTATAGCATCTAATTCAGCTAACTAAAGCAGTAAGAACAAGCACTTAGACTCCAAGCAAAAAATACATTTGCATACAAGTTCAAATCTTTCCTGTTCAGGACACAGAAAAGTCCCCTACTGAGTTTAAGCTTTAGGAACAATTAGATGCCTTGTAGAACTCAAAAGTCACAGTGGGTGTCCTTCAGAGGTCAATAAGTTGAGAGGAAACAGCCTGTAAACAACTCAAAAGAGCTAAAATAAAACTGACAACCTCAGGTGAAAGAAAAAAAAAACCAAAACAACCGAGGCTGGTATCAGAGAAAGATGAGGGAATAAGAGGGGTGAAAGAAAAAAAAAGAAATCAGAATACAGAAACAAGAGGGACCAAGAATTGCTGAGTGCCACTAGTGCATGGAAAATTGAACTTGATGCCAGGAGAGATAAAACAGAGATGTTCAGAGAAGAATAATAAGACACTAAGAAATATGATTAAATGCCCCCCTGTATCTTAAAGTGTCACTACCAAATTCTTCCCTTCTCCTTACCCACTATTCTTCCTCTTTCACATACAAAGAATTTTTCTTACAGACTTCTGTCCCCTGTGCCTTTTCTGCTGTGTCTTCCTACAATCCCCAGAAGCAGACTCCACTACAGTGATGCTTGGCTTACAAACCTCTGCTCTTTGACCCTTAGCTGGGACAGAAAACTATCATCTCCTCCTTCTTCCAGTTGCCAAATTCCACAAGTCGCTTCCACTGAGAGCAAGGAAGAAAAATTACTTGTTATTTCTCCTCCCTTCTCCACAAGCCTGTAAGGACAACAGATTGTCCAAGGAAAGAACCACATATTTGTTCAGCCAAAACAAAATGTTTTGGACAGAGGACATTTGGACATTTACCCTTTAGCCAAACTATTTTGATTGTTTATAAGTGCCTAATCTGACATGTTAGCTAAAACTCTTTGTAGGTAATCCCTATGAGTAGAAGAGAATGAGATGAGGGAAAGGCATGGGCTGTGAACCCAGCCATTATTCAGCTCTCAAGTAAAAGAATAGGAAATATCCAAATTGAACAACATCCAAAAATAAGTAACACAGGTAATAAGTGAATAAATATATGCATTCCATTCTAAAGTCAGTCAAATTACGCCTGCTGAACTATGCCTCCATACTTTAACTGGTACATGTGTTAACAAGCACTGTGTTTTTATAGTTCCTGCCATTAAAAATAAATGCATCATTTATTAACACAGCTAAAAATATCAACCACCTAAAAAGTATGGTTCAGTAAAGTAAATCATCCCACCAGCAACAAGTAATGTAAATTTCTGAAACTTTTACCTAGACTAGGCATTTTTAATGTAGATTTCTATATATTTTTATTAAATACAAGAAAGCATTAAGTGGAAAGTGACAAGTAGTCTGTGTAGTAGTTTTCCTGGAGTCTGTTTACATTAAATCATAAGACAATAAAATTTCTCAACACAAATGCGGTTAGCATCATACAACTCTGCAATCCACAGCTGCCATATCACAAGCTTTTTCAGACCAAGACCTTCACTAGCAATTGTGAGTGCTTAGCAGACTGGATTTTTGTTAGATGATGTGAAATTGCAGTGGATCAAGGGAGCTCACACTTCAGCCAATTGTAAAATTGTGAAGCGTGCACAACTTCCCACTCCATTGGGCTAACCTGCCATAGCGCTGGGCTGCTGACATGACCTTAATACCAGCTTGTTCGAGTCTTCTTAACTTTCTGATCTCTTCCACATCTTTCCCCTTGGGTGCTGATGTTTCTTTTGCACTACACGAAGGAGACTGGTCTATGGAGCTTTCTTCACTTTGATTCACACCTAATTGATTTTTAAGGGAGCTTGCTTCAGGAGCCATGGAGCTCACTTTCTCTTTTTCGCACAGTCCTGATGTTTCATTCAGTTCTTCTTCTATGGTTTCAGGGTGGGGTTTGCTATTGAATTACACAAGGCAGTTTAATGTAGGCTGTGCCTAAAACATACACACTTATAAGCACATTTTGCTGAAATCAAGATGCCAAAGGATGAATTCTGATGAATAATCAGGGAAGATAATTATGCTCTTTAAAGGAAGTTGCTTCTTAGTCCAAATCAAAAGTGAAGTATTAGTTAAATCAACATGCAGAGTCATACGCAGAGTCACAGCTATAAAAACCACACTGATGTATAAATACAACACACAAATAAATTTATTTTACAAAAAAATAGCAAAAATATTATCTAGTTTGATTAAATATAAAAAACATCACTTTTAAGTATCATCTGTCAGTAAGAGTCTTGACAACTGAAATAGATTGTCCAGAGCTGTTTTTTCCAGCCTTGGGTTTGAGTCAATGTCTGCATTACTTACATTAACCAACATCTCGTCAAACACAAGCTATACATTGCATTGTATAGTAAACAATGACATCACTTTTCACTTGTCACTTTTTTAGTAGCTTCACCAATTGCTAAAAACTCTTTATCAGTACCACACCAGCAAGAGATTTACTGCAGTCTCAGACACCTTGTGAGAAGAATGAAAATTGGGCGAGTGTTCAAGCACCATGGCTGAGGAAAGGGGGAGGTGGGCAGGCCAGTCTTACCTGAAAGGTCTGTCTCCCAGCGGAGAAGTCGCTGTGCTCCAGCTCTTTCGGTACTCCTCTCGCTCGGCTTTCTTCTTCCGAAGCGGAGCAGGTACATAGAAAGTCTGATTACTCTTGTTTGGGAGGTACTGGTTAAAAGGCACAGCTGATTTAGGTTCACCGTGTGAGGTCCGCCTCGCCAACATATCATCTTTTTTCACATCTGGCATTTTTCTGTGTGGCAGGTCAGTTTCCGAGTCACTTCCTCTCCCTAGTGAGGAAGGAGAAAAAAAAAATCCTTTTTATTTTCACTTTCATCCAGTTGTTTGGGTTATTTTTAAACTATAAATCAAAGGAGACAGCACCAAAAAATTACATTTAGCCACTTTTACCTGCAACTGTATTTTAAAATCAGTTATTGAAGGTAGTAGCCATAATATCTACATAGACAGTAAACTTTTTTACATCATACCCTGAAAAATTCATTTTCAGCCACAGGCCACATCAAAAAACCTTAGGGTAAAACTAAGCTAGACTTGTCAATCGCATAGGAGAGAAGTTTACCTAAAGCCCAGATCCCAGCAATTTGAACACAGACAACATCAGCTTCAGTCAAGACCTGAGGATAGCAGCAGCTGCTATGAACCAGAAGGCTCAATGGTGTCTCTCCAGTCTCACTGGTTGCCTAGTCAGTCAGTCCAGCACACAGTAAAATTGAAAGAGACTTGACCCCCAGGTGGAAAGGTGCAAGGAGAGAGGGAAGTGATCTTAGGATTTAGATGTTAGATTAGTACAGTCAAGAAATAAAGTAGCAGAGAAAAATCAAGAGTTGGAGAGAATAAGATATGAGATTAGCAAAGCTGGGTAACCACCTGATTTTGTTCAAATGATCTAAGCTTCCTGATATTTAGAATCCATTTAAAACACTGAAACAGGCAAGTTTCTGACTTAAAATTCCCAAATTGTAGGAGAAACACCCTAAAGAGCATTTGCAGTGTGGAACTGCTCTCATACCCAATTTGGAAGCCACCTCATAGACATTCACTAGATTCCCTGCACCATCATGAGCTTTTAAAAATAATTCACGAAGAAGTTATGTGAATAATTTTCTCCCAGCAGTGTAACCTTATCATGGGCCCTAGTTTGAAGAGTGAAATGGAGTGTGTTCAGCCATTTGTCCCATCAGCATTTGTATGTTCTCCAAGCTTTGGAGAGTTGAATGTGTCTGGTCCTTGACCACTCTGCAGCACTTGCATATGCAATTAACTGTTCCTTTTTTTAGGGCAAAGGGAAGCCACTCAGGTTGTGTCCTTTTGTTAATTCAAAACATTAGTAAATTAACAGCAAATTCACTATGCTATGTACTGAACAACTGAAAACAATGAAGTCATAAAAATCACAAGTAGCGTGTGTATAATTCAAAGTGGGGGAAGAAAAAGAGGTCTAAATATGCTAGGAATGTTATTTGCAAAGAGCTTTTGCAGTAGATTGAGTTATTCATGATTTGCTTGGAGAGACATGAAGAAAAGTGAAAAGGAACAGTTGGAAAAGACATGACACAATGGAAATGAATGTTAGACAAAAATCACAACGCACTTTTTTTGTCAGTAATCTGTTGCTTGAATAATTTTTGTTAAGAATTTACGACAACTAGCACCACAACTGGTACCCTGAATCTATGTCTAAACAAAAAGTGGAGATACCATCACAGAATCATGGGTGTCTGAGGATAGCTGAAGTTTGAAGGGCTGTAATGTCATTAGACAGAGAATGGCACAGAGTAAGTAAAAGATAAGAAAAAGATCCCGTACTGTTATTTGCTATTCTGATTGCTTTTTACTTTGCTCTGGTGTCTATTTTTGTAACACATGAAAACCAGTCTTGAACTGGCAGACAGAAATGCTGAAATAGATAACCACAGTAGCAGAAGAATTAGAACACATTCCTCTCCCTCGTTACTGATGTGCCTGCCTACCAGCATCCCCAAGCTGAGTACTTCAAAGAACAACAGCTTCTTTAATTATTCATATCTTACTCATGAAATTATTTTCAGCTCAAATTTGCAAAAAAAGTACTTGAAGCCAAAGTACCGAATGGAAGATGCAGCTGTGCTCTACATTTATAACCTTAATTTTGTTGTTCTTCATTTCCAAGTACAAGCAGGAGCAGTTTCCACAACTAGTAACAAGCAATTATACACTATAGACATGCAAAGATCCTTCTTGAAAGGATTCATGTGCAACTGCTGGCCAAGCAGAGGATTTTATTCATTGGCAACTCTAAAGGCAGTTCAGTCTGCAATTCTACTGTGTTTTAAATAACTGTTCTACTCTACCACTGGTTTTCTTTGGTTTTTGCTAAGGGACAGGCTCTACATGGCACACCTGAGCAGTTCTGCAACAGAGAATGGCATGGCATTTGTGAAAGTACTATTACTTTCCACTTCCACCTAAACTAACTGCTTTAGGGTCACTCAAATAATGTCAATTCAGGCTTTTATTTCTTCTAGGAGCGGAAGGAATCATAGTTTCAGTTCACAATAATATTATTTGGTTTATAAAGCTCCTTCTTTGAATGGAGAAAGAAGTAATGAAAGCAAAATGTTTTCCTCCATCCAACTTTGCATATAGAATCATAGAATTGTTTAGGTTGGAAAAGACCTCTAAGATCACCAAGTCCAATATACTGTTTCTATCAAAAACTGCTCATAGCTGAGTAAAACACTGGCCTGCTGGGACCACAGGAAGAGGTTCAACACAAAAGAGGTCAGCCAAGTTACACCTCACCTGCAACTGTTGGAGGAGACAGCTGTGAAGTTATGGCAGTAGCAAGCAGGGGAAATAGGACACATTAGAAAGTGTTGGCTGGACAAGTTGTACATGTGCACATAGTATCTGCACGCACCCTGGTTAAAGACTAATTTTTCTTTGAAAAACAAAGAACAAGCTTTGTGTGCTTTCATCTTATTTTGCCTTTGTTACAGACTCAGGAAGGTGACAAGATAATATGTCTTAGCAAACAATCTGTGGCAAAAAATCACAAAACCTTTCTAACATTTGATAATACAGCAGAAATTGACAGGAAGCATATATAGGACATAAGTAACCGGCTGCCCAGCAGCTCCAAGAAAGCAGGGACACTGGACACCCTGAGCACCCAGGATAGAGTAACACTTTTCAATTAGGACATGTGAGGTGTTCCTATCTGCCAACACCATGCTTGTCTCATTTCTGAAGGCAGAAAAACATTTTATAATGTGGAGCCTGTGCTCTGCTCAGTGTCTGAGGGGTTGTGAGGCACTTTCAGGGAATCAGCCCCAGTAGCTCGTTCTGGATAGTCAACCAGTAACAACCCAAACACCACAGACTACTTAGAGCTGCAGAGCCCATCTTAGTTCTGGTTTTCCCAGAGCTCTTTCATCATTCTCCTGTGATACCAGCTCTCCCTGTCAGCTTTCCAGTTCTAAGGAGTTGCCCATCACCTCAGGAAATCTCTCATGTGTCCGGTTATGACTAGCAGCAGTTTCTTTCACACTGCCAAAAGCAGTATGAACATCTGGTTCCTACCAAAAAGTCTTCCTGCCTTTCCTTTTTAAATTAAATAAACAACATCACAAAGGAGAAGTGATTCATGTGTGCAACCTAACCTCACCTGATGATGAAGTTTGACTTATTAATGTTTATCAGGAATGTAACTACACAGAAAGAGCTTCAATCATGCATCCTTTTGTTCTAAACCAGAATCCTGCTCATGACAGGTAACCTAAGTGCATGCTCCACACCTATTTCTAGCAAATCCTTCTTCATCCAGCATGCTGTGTTTACAAGCCTCTGAAAAGCTCTTGGAATCAGAAGAGGCAGAGAGGCAGCAGCCCTTCTGTATGCCTAGAGCTGCCTGTCCTCTCACAAATGTGTACAAAGCTCTGATGCTGGGAGGAGCAGTTTTCTAAAAGTCATAAAAACATATGACATTTGGTAAAGTGTTGTACATCAGACCTCAAAACTTTGTCAAGTATTTGACAATCTCAAGATATTTCTATGTCATTTATCTGCCCTGCGTTTACTTAAGCAAACATTCACTACAATTCACTACACTCTGTTACTCTAATTTTATTTCTTGCTTCAGACTAGTTTCTTAGTCAAAATGAGTCTGCATAACATCCTCTTACACCAAAACCCAGAAAAGCACTCTACCCATCATAAAATTACACTGCAATGATGTAACACATTTCCCAATGCTACACTATCCGGAGACAAACTTCAGGTAAGTTGTTGGCAAAGTCATCTACACCTCAGGGAGCACAGATCAGCATTCACAGAGCTCTCCCACCGGCTTTGCCCGGTTCAGAGGCAGTGTGCAGCTTCTGAATGGCACATTTATTCCAGAAATGTTACTTCTGTGTCACAGTGTTAAGCATGTGCTGCACTGTGACTGGTACTTACCATCACTACTCCCTCTGAGCACTACATCTGGAGACGGCGTCTGCTGCGAGCGGGAGCCAAAGGAGTCCAGACTGTCAAAGGAATCATCTCTGCCGTGGCGAGGCGGGGAGAGGGAATCGCTGCGCTCAGAGTCCCAGCAGTCTATATAGCCACTGTCACGAATGCTGCGCTTGGGGCTCTCAATATCCTCTGTTTCCTACATGGAAATACAGCAGGAACGTCTTCATAAAGAAGGCACTGATATACTTCTGAGATGCATTAGACATCAGAAAACAAAGTATCTTCCCAAACACTAAAAATCTCCTCCCCAAAAAAGAGTTTCCATGTTTTTTGCCCCTTCTTCCCTTCAAAACAAAGTGCAAGCTTGCAATAAAACAGAGTTTTACTCTGCTTAAGAAGAAACTACTCTCATGAGACTACTACAATGAACTGAGAAAAAGTTCCAATAGACCAGTTAATAAACTGATCAAAAGTGAAAGTAACCTGAAACTTGACTTGTCGTCCACAGTCCATAGCACAGCCAAAGGCACTACAATTTTAACATCGTGCCTGCATCAGGTTTAAGTTTGCTGCTTTCCAAAAGATTCCCCCCCCTCTCCTTGCCCATCTATTGTATCTGGCCAGGACCCCAGCAGACAGCATTTGTTGTTGCTGCTTCAGCTCGGCAAAATAATAAAGCAGTGTGCCCCAGCCTCCGTCTACCTTGAAGAGAAATTCCTGTTATGAAAGAGGGATGTCTTTCTCAAGCAATCAGCAATGAAAAATATGCAAAATGCTTTTCCCGATGCCTCAGAAGAATTCAGTTGTGCTCTTTACTCTTTGCCAGCTCCTGGCTCTGGGGGATATGAAAGCACTTGTAGCTGACCCACATGTTCAGAGCAGGGAGAACAATGGTTGTCTTTGACAGCCCTGTGATTATAAATTCTTTCCAGTGCAAGCAGCACATACTAAAACACTGAAACTCCAGCAGAGGGAAAGGTCAATAGAAGCCATCCTCACCCTTGCATTATAATAAATCCGTTGTTTTAGAGAGTATCTTAACATTAATTACAATCGCACAGACTGAGAAAAAACAAAAATAACTAAGTTTATTCAGAGATAAATCTGTTTTTTTCTCTCCCGACAGTAAGTAAAGTCAGAGATGTGGGTGCCATTATCAGAATGACATTTTGTGACCCAAAGAGGCTGGAATGTGATTTTTTTTTTTTCCCAGGAGCATTTGAATATTAATTCCTAATTAAGAAGCACCCCCTGCTTACCACTAGCTGAAGCACAATGGCTATATTGAGCAGAGCTCTCACTGTCCCTGACTGCTGAGGTTTTACCTGTCACTAGTATTGCCAATGAGAAGATCAATCAGGAATCTCACAGTGTGCTATGGTGGGCTGCCTCCACAAAAAAGTGGGTTTGCTGAAAAAGTGCTGGAGAGTGGAGAGCCCTACAGCAACACACCAACTTTCCCCTGCTGAACAAGAGGGAGGCTTGAAGTGGGACTAAGACATCAGACCAAACACCCTGCAAACTTTTCAGGAAGAAGGCCTAATTAGTGCCACTCACTACTAATCTGCCAAAATACCACATTAAGGACAGCGGCAAAGGTCAACTAAGGCCAAGCTAAACTGTGGTAATGCCATTAAGTAACCTCACAGTAAATAGAAGTGAAAATATATTCTAAAAACAAATAAAATGCATCCAAAAAAGTTGTAAGGAATCCTATGTAATTTCTTTTCCCAGTTCTGCCTAGTGAATTAAAATACTGACAGAAACAATAGACAACGAAAATCTGTCTCCCTGAAATCCACATGAATTACACACAGCCAAGAACAAATCTACAAATCTTATCAAAATCCCGTTTGTGACATGATCCAAAAATCTTTTAAAAAATCCAAATTCCTTAAATCCATTCATCCCTTCATACCAATCAGCTATTCTCAATCTTTAGGCACACTTCCATTTTCCTAAATTACTGTATTTGAATGACACAGAACTGCTCAGCAGCTACAGGGACTTCAACTGGGCAAAAAGCCTCATCCCACATTCACTATCTCCCAGAGTTTGAAAACAGTCCAATTGTGAACTAATGAGTTCTGCAGAACCTACTTTCAATGGCCTGTTTATGTTAATTTTGCATGCTGCTCACTAGGAATTAGGAGGCAGGCACCAGGACAGGATCCTAGACTTCTGTAAACATTCTCTTTACAGCTTTCCCCTTGGCAAAGACACTCTCGCAACACAATGCCATCACACAGACGGGTGCTTGTCCTGCCTTGAACAAACGTCATCTCCCAAATGCTATCAGTGGGAATGTGCTTATCTGTAGGACCGATAACACCACGACATGACACACAACAGCACATTAGTCTTTCATATTATCTAATTAAAAACACAGAGTGTCACTGAGCGGCAGTTAAAGTGTGATTGCCAAATACAAGATGCATTTATTCAGGAAGTTCCACCCACTGAATATAATCAAAAAGCCATGGATATTTTGTCACTGGGAATTTCTAGTTTATAAGTAAAGAAGAATGAGTACTCAAATAGTTAATGAAATTAAAAACAGAGTAGCATGAATAAAATTGGAAATTAATATCCCCTTCAGCATGAGAAGTATAAAAAGATGAGTTCAACACAACTTACATCAGAGCTGTCTTTTGATTTGCTTATTAAAAAAGGAGGGTAAAGAGGATTTACAACAGAAAAACTAAACCACAGTGAATTTATGGTTGAGTTAGTTATTAAACTCTGTGGAAAAAATGCCAGTAGAGAATGTGATAAAGTGTCTTTTCATCACTCGAGCTCAGCTATAAAGAACATCAGAGTGTTGCACAGCATGATTAACATGTTATATTTTACAACCAAACCCTCTTCAAATGCAGTAACGTACAAACCCACAATTGCCAGTGAGAAATACTGCAGGGGTATAAGAGCAGGGATGTGATAAAAGAAGTCTCCAGCAGCCCTCACAGCAGCATCACCCCATATAAGACTTTTCAGTACTGCAAAATGCTCTGTTTATGCATTAAAGGCATATATAACTTTCAGCTTTTATGAAACCTCTACTCTTCTCCTAGCTCCAACATTTGCAACAAATCAAGTATCAGCCTCTCACTTTTGTCCCTAATTTGCAGCGCTCCACAATGTCCAGCCAGGCCCTTCATGACCACCAGCTCCCAGGAGAATGCTTCCTTTTCCCCTAGCCTAGTTCATCCCACAAAAGGGTGCAAGATAGGAGCTCCAAAATGCTCTAATGATTAGTTTCATGGGTAAATATCACCTGGAAAAAGAGGAGCCTCATGGTGTGATATTAAACATGAATAAGCAAATCATGATACCATGCAGCACTATCATTGTGGCAACCTGCACTTCGGCAATTTTTCTGTGCTAGCTCCCTTTTTTGGGTTTGTTTCACCTTTCAGACCTTTTGGAGTGAGGACTGCTCTTTCCCCACATCTTCTGTTTGTAAACAACTCAACTACTAACTTCATCTTTTTATTGCTTAGGCTCAGTCATATCACTCATGATTGCCAAAGTCTCAAGTGATAAGCATAGGTCATTAAAATGAAGATTAAAATAAACTTTTCCAGAGAAGCTGGATGCTCTCTTTTCCTCTCCATTTTCACCTGCTTGTTCAGAAGAACTGGGCTCACAAACAGGAATTTTACCCATCTAGTTAAGGTTCTCTGGTCACACCAGGGTGTGGGAACTGCTATGAGTCAGACAAGCATTTCTTCCTGTCCAATGGTGCTGGCCCTGTGAAATCCCAGAATGAGGAGCTGCAGCCACAGTTGCAGCAGCACAGAGCTGAAGGAGAATTTAAAACCAGAGAGTCTCCCATGGTCCCCAAACCATACTGCCTGTGATGACAGGGCCATTACATGAGGTGGGGAGGGAATAGCAAGCACAAGGCTCTCTGTGGACTGCAGGATGTATCTGCACAGCCTTTCTTGAGCAACACCAACACATGTGGTGCCAGCACATGCTGCTGCCAATTTTCTTCCACACCTTCTCCCTGCCCCTTCCATCCCGAAGAAAGGTGGGTTTGGTAATTTATGCTAACCATTAGCATTAACCATGAGGTTAAATGTCTGATGTGGAGGTTCAGGGCATGCTACAATGCCCAACCAAAAATCCCCAAACCACCCTACAGCAATCAAAACTTTTCCCTTCCAACAGAGATCAGCTCATCATAAACCACCACATATGATTTCAGCCAGAATTTAGAACTTGGCAAAAACAGATTTATCCTAACTATGCCCTTGGTGAAACATAATCTCCTTCTCCTCCACCTCAGTTTTATTTAGATCCCTTGGTTTGATGTTTTATGTTGCACACAAAACCAAAAAAGCTGTCCAGGAGACTGAATGTTTTAAAGAAGAAAAAATTATGCTTTTGTGAGTCCTACCACATTACTTTTGACTCTCAGCTCTTCTAGCTGAAACTCAGTGTCATAAAAGAAAATAATTGAAACCAAAACACATGGAAATTAAGATGAAAGAGCCACATGACAATTCTAAAGCCCTATTTGACATCACTTGGTGCATCACTGATAGATACCATCACAAAGCTGGCTGCCAAAGTGATTTTTAGAGTTTGGTAGAACCAGAAACATTTTTGATGTAGATAGAGGTTTACTAAGGAATTTGCACTCCCCAGCCCCCCTTCTCTCATATTTAGCAAGAAACAGTTTATTTATTGGAGTAAAAATTTTAAGTAAATTTCCACTCCCAAAACACAACAAAAAGATACCTTTCTCATTTGTGCCAGGAAGCCTTCAAACTCCTTCAGGTTCAGGGTTGATCCACTATATGACGTGCAGTTGTTTGCTGCTTTCCCTAGCCAATAAATGGTGACTAATACCTGCAGAAGTTAATAAGAATTAATTTAAGCCATCTACACAGTCCTGTAGCTACATTTTCTTCCCTGTAACATCCCTCATTTATTCTAAACTTGTGCACAGTGGCACAAGATTTTGTTATAAATCAGAACTGAAAGGGAAGTGTCTGTCAAAGGTTAAACATAAATACATTGACAACCATGCAAATTTAAACAGTTGCACAAAATATGTAACTTAACACATTATCTTCCTGGTATTTTTAATAAAAATAGTAAAAGTGTTATATCTGCCTGGAAAAATAAACAGAAGAGATGGATCTGAGTAGAAAAACTAGACAAATAGATTTGAAACTTCTAGAAGACACACATAAATATATTTGTTTGTAAATTCCATACAAAAAAATCCCTGAAGAGGACTAATATTAGTAGTCACTAATGAAAACCATTAAGACCAAGGTAATAAACAAAGTACCTAGAATGTTTGCCTGCCTAAAAGCATCTCAAATACGTGTCTACTTCAAGGACGGAAAATGGATTCCCATTTTTAGTCACCTTAATGTAAGTAACCAGATTACATAGGAGCATTAATTTCCAGGCTTCTGCTAGTTTTAGAAATGCTTAGGCCAAGATTAATCAAAAGCCATGAGGATCTTGTCATTTCTATCAGACTACAGGGCAAAAATTAGTGATTTCATTCAATCTTGACTTGATATCCGTCCGTAACTCAAAAATCCCTTCAAAATGGTGAGGAAAAAAGACCAAGAATTGCTCTTGCAAGTAGCAGGTATCTGACCTGACATTGCTGGTGTTGTACTTGCTTTAGAAAATGAGAAATTAAGATGCTTAGGATGGTCAAATCCAATACATCCAAAAATGCTGGTATTTATACCATGCAGGGAAAGGCCTTTTCTGCACCCACATATGTCTCCACTTAGAGCAATGTCTTTGATAATACCTGTGCAGCAGCTATTTGGACTGGAAACTGCTCATCAAAGGCAATTCAAGTCAGTGTTTTGCACTGGTTAAAAATAACAAACCATTACCCTAGAACCCAGGGCTTTTTCTCATTTAATGCTCATTATTTCAGCATATTCCACAACATTGCAAAGTATTTAACTTCAGAATGAACAGGAGATATTTTGATGTGGAAAAGAGATGCAACCAATAATAAATAGGAGTTGCCATTAACTGTATCAAAGAAGATTCATACACTGAAATAGTTTTTATGGCTTATGAAATAGTTTTTATGTTTTGATGGGACAGGGTGATATGCTGGATGCTATATAGTGAACTAAAGGAAACAAGAGTAGCAGAAATCCCAAAGGGGGATTTCACTAGGAACAGACATCTCTCAGACTCTTCCCTAAAACGTGCATCTACATTCCTCCTCAGCAACATACTAGACTTTTCTTATCAAATTGCTCTAGCATCCCCATTTTTAATTTAATTGTAATGTCCAAAATTATGCAGCACTGCAGCAGAGGCCCTGTCAGAAAAGGATACAGCATCATACAGACCTTCTGTTTAAAAACAACAGTGGTACATAATGTAAAATATGTATTTTATATATAAATATAGTTTGTATTTTTCTTCAGTTTACAAATGTCATGAAATAATTGAGTGACATTTTTAATGAAGTTCAAGAAGTTTTCTCTTTTTTTAAAAATTACATCCAAATCAATACTACTGTGCTGAATGAAAGGAGGTGGTGTTGGTAGTACTGACTTTTTTATCCTGAGACAGCCTTTATCTGAACTGTTTTCCTTCAACCAACACTACTTGAAAAAATTAATGTAAAAAAGTACAGCATATGTGCTCAAGTTAAATGAAAATATTTGCAAATAACAGTATTTCTAGCAATCAGGAAACAGTCCAAATCAATTTGCCATTCAGTTCATTGATGAAGGTTATGATATTTTTGCTGTTTTTATTTGTTTCTGCTAGGATTTAACCAATTTCTCTCTTCTTCCTTTTTTATTTGACAAAAGAAAAAAAGCAGAAAAATTCACTTTTGCAAGTAATTTCGGCAGGCTGCTAGCTGAAGCTGCAGGATCATGCACCTGGAAAGCATATATTGCCTACAAGCACATTATGGAGGATACTTTTGAAGTTTCACCTTTAAAGCAATACATCTGCACCAAGATATTTAGCCAGTACCCAAAAAGTATCAAAATACTAAAGCTGAATTCTTCCCCTAAAACCCTGTGTGCTGGGTGCAGAAGATACTACTCTACTCATGATGGGAAAGACAGAGTGAAACAATTTGGGGGAGGGGGTGGTTTTGGTGTAGTTTGTTTGTTTTGTTTTTTACCTCCAGTCATAGCAGTTATGATTACTAGTTTTCAAAGTTATTAGGAAAGATCTTGGCATTTCCTACCAAGATGTAGGGATGTAAGCCAAATAAAAATTTTACCAGTTTACAGCTAACTAAGGACAAACAGCTTGCTAGGCTTTAAACTGAGACAGGAAAAGTTTAGCGATTTTATTTTCTAGTTAATAAGTACAGGATCCAATACCATTGCCCTTAGTTTAAATTAACAGGAAATTTAAGTTAAATGGAAATAGTGTTTCTCGAGAAACACTAATTTATTTGGAAGAACAATGAGAAATCTAGAAAATCTTATAGTAAGGCCTTGCATCCCAATTTAATGGTCATTTTGCTTCATTTTAAATGCTTTGTGTGACTGTACTCTATGCTTATATATTTGTGAAGGTCTATAAAAGTGTGGCTTCATGGATGAATCAGACTGCTCCCAGCAAACACCACACTGGACAGCACAGAAATCATTTTGTTTATCACTCATTTAAGAGTATCTAGGAAGAGACAATTGCTCTCCATTTTATTTCTATTGTAAGACTGCTTTGCCATAGCAGCTCTACCTACCCAGTTAGGTTTGTATTCAGAAGAACTTTTCAGCAATACTCATGTGTACTCAGTTTTACTGACATAATTCTTAATCAGGCCAATAACAGAATTAACTAGACAAAAAGAAAAACTCCAAGGGATTTACTTACATTTTTCAGCTTCCTACTATAGTCAATGTTCCTGGTTGCACACACAAATACATACAAAGAAAAAAAAAAAAAGAAAAAAGGAAAAAAAATCAGAAAGTAGACATACTTTCCAAGAGGCTGTATGCAGCAGATCACATTTTTCCTAACAAAAGCTGAATGCTTCTGCTGTATGGAAACACATGAAAGCTAAGAAGATGTAGTTCACACATTCATTTATTCATAACATGGGAGTATTTTGTCACCATTATTTCAATCATTAAATTAGAATTCTGGAAGTACAAAAAGAAAATCTGTTTATAATGGTCCCACAGTAAAGTAGGACAATGCCAAAATATTTCCTTTAAACAGAGTTGCTGATTTCTTAAAAAAGGAAGACAAAAGTCCTCACTGCTAAAATAACTGCAATTATCCAACAGTCAGATTCTGCTCTGCAACCCATACAGATTCTGGAAGGAACTGAACAAGCATAAGAGGCATCACCAAACACTAAGGAAATATTGTGGGTGCTTCTGTGGAAACAAATGCTACAAAGAACAAAGTGAATGGACGAACCAACAAAGACCCTGCCATTTAAAACAGAACGTGCTGTGGAAAACATTTATTTTTTAAACACATACTTGAGCACTCAGACTGAACATTGGCATCATCCTTCTCAATTTATTTTTTTCTCTTATGTTCATGGAAGAGTGGCAGTTTTATGTTAGAAACAACAAGGTAAAAGCTTGTGCAAACATAAACAATGTTTCAAAATCCAGTAAAGAAAGCATTAAAAAATGAAGGAAATATGTATCACATTTAAGTGCTGAAAACTAAATAAGACTACTTGAGATTTAGTAAAGATTGTGTCCTGATTATTTATAGTGGAATTGTCTTCTACTATAGCAGTAAGTCAACTCCAGCATTCAAGTTTATCTGACAAAACCAAAAATAAATGTACGCAAACCTGTTAGAACAACAAAAGCCTAAATATAGGCAATGGTAAACAAAGTATTTTTGATAACATCTTTTTAAGCCAAGATTTTGTCCACTAATATCTACACAATAAGAAAAATAGAGCAGTCCTAGTTTTTTTCTTAGTAAAATAACAGTGGAAAAGAGACTTGTTTAACAAGTCACAAAAAATTCCTTACAGCATTAGCTCATAACTTTTATAAGCAGAGTGATCCAAAAAATAGATCTAATGCCTCAATTAACATCTATATGGAAAAAACAAATTGCTAAAATATCATTATCTTAAGCATATGCAATAATGTCATACCCATCCGTTAACACAGAAAAAATCGAATTTTCACCATGTTTAAAAAAATCACCCAAAAGTCTTCAAAGAGGGAAAAAATCACCTTCATGCTTTGGGAACTAGCTAGCAGAAGACAGCCTTCAACATATTTCTCTAAAACAGTCATGGACTTGGCCTGTGCACCTCAACTCAGTTACTCAGTGTGAACTTGGACAGTGCTAGGAAAACATTTGGCTCATTTCCACAGCTGCTTTCTCTGAAGCCCTCATATGCAGTGGAGGGCCAGACCAGCTCTGTGGGATTTATGATAGCAGGTTTAATTCAGTGACATACTGAACAGCTCTGCTTCGAGCTCCACCCTAGTCAAAGCCTCCCAACCTGCCTCCACCAAGGGACTCCATCCATCCTCAACCCCAAAAGATGAAGGTTTTTATCAGAAAGACCCTTCCTCACTAGTTTCATATGGGATTAGGGTTTTATATGAAGATTATGGATTGTTTTGCAACTCCCTCCAGTCAATTGTTACAATGGTTTTACAGGACATCATGAAGAATCTATTTCACTGAAGTATGACCAAATTTAAAAAAAATATATGACATAGCCCCCATTCACTGGCATGCAGAGGGCAAGAAGAATTTCATGTTAGAGTTAGAAACTTGGGAAGGAGCAAAAAATGGTATTTGTTAAAACAAGGACACTGGCCAATTTGATTTCCAGAGTCTTTGAATTTTTCCAGACAATGCCTGAACACCATGAAAACTTGCCCAGCTTCCATTGCCAGAAAAGAATAAAAAAAAATGCTACTGAAATTTAGTAAATTGTTTCCATATACTGGGTATGTCTGACCAGGAGTTCATTAGTAATCTTTTTGGCCAAATGAAATTAGAGCACTCAATCAACTCAGAAGCATTTGCTTGCCTGTAGAGTAGTAACTGTGTCATAACTGTAATATTACATGGTAGACCTAAAAAGTTCAGGAAAACTTCTAAATAACACCAATTATAAATTTTGTTAGTTTTATGAAAGTGTGGGGTGCTTCCACTTTTAAAAGGTGAGGGGCCTGTGCAATTTGTGTGGTAGTGGATGTGTGGCTTTCATGAAAAACTATCTAAATTGTGGCATTTTGCAGTTCACAGACTTCCTCAGCCCAATGACTGTGTCTCAAGGTATAACTCTTGTAGGAAAGTGAAGAGACCATGCTTATGTCTGCATCTCATAAAATCTGAGAGACCACTAAATGTCCTATATTGCACCATCAGAAGAGTTTAACCTGAAATAACAGAATTGTGACTTCTTTTCCCTTAGACTACAATATTTCATTAGTTGGACTGACAAAAAAAGAATGTAATCAGTTTTGATTAGGAAAACCCCTAAGCCCCTCAGAATCTCATTGCCTAACTGAGACAGTATTTTCACATAATCACAGAATAAACTGAGTTGGAAGGAACCCACAAGAATCAACAAGTCCAACTCCTAGCCCTGCACAGGATCCCAGGGAGTCACATCACAGGCCTGAGAGCATTCTCCCTACTTTTACAGAGCTGGGATTGATGTCTCTGGGACAAAACCCGTTGAACAGAACAATCTATTCGTCCCAACACTGACAGTTTCCCAAACCTCTGCTTATTATTTGCCTTACACTAGTTACAGTTCTATAGCCTTTTTGCTCATTCTTAAATATTTACTATTGCATCACAAGCACCTGAGGCTGTAACATGATAGCCACAAACTGTTGTTGTACTTACTTGATGGTTACTCTGTTTGATGTGTCCTGCAGATCACCGGGATCAAAAAGCTGAGATTCTTTAAGTCCCAATTCTTTGCAGCCTCTTAAAAATAATATGATATTATCCTGAAAAGAGACAAAAAGCATAAAACCTCAACACTTTAAACTCTCCTTAACTGAAAAAAAACCAAAAAACACCAAACCAACTTCTCCCTAATTCAGTAACCGCTCACGAACAGTCATTAACTAAATGAAGAACCAAAGACATTTCTAGTCATGGAATTTAAGAAGTCAGTGTAGATTTTGTTTGAAAACCAGACATATATGAAACTTTTCTTTTTTTTTTCCAAGATACATAACTACAATGAACTTGTTCACTTGCTTCTTTTCAAACACAGATTTTGGCAACTTTTTTAACTGAAAAAGACCCACTAATTTCTCCACCTACTGCTGGAGCCTGCCACACAACCTCAGCATGTTACGGAGTAGAAAAGGCAGGATTTTAGAAGGGAGCAGGAAGAGTACATATGAAAAAGCCCACCACCATTTAAGCAAGCAATTAGCTCAGAAAACACTTTGCATGTCAGATATGAGCAAGCCAGTTAACACAACTGTTCTCTTGCCTCTCCAAATGCAACCAGTCAGAAGCCGGAGAAAAGAGATAGGTGCTTTCACCTGAAATAAAAACATTGAAGCTACACTCCACACAGCCACTGTCTCTAAGAAGAAACACCATCTATTTCATAACACTTCTTATTGAGGATTTGCTCTTTTCAAAGTGTAAAAATTTAAAAAGTCAATAACTAAGAGAGGCTAAGTAAAAACTGATATAAATCTCTTTCAAAGCAAGTCCAAGCGATGACACTTTGGTTTGCACTAAGGAGATTGAATCTGCATGTGTGTATATACAGTTAATACAGGTTTTATACATATGCATGTATACCACTCCCTGTTACAGAACCAGCAGATATATTTTACATGGAGAAATCCTGTAGACCAGTAGAGAATAGGTTTTTAGATATGTTTCTAGAACAGCAACTGCAATGGTAGACAAGTAAAGAAACAATGTACAGCTTGATGCTCTTTGAGGAGTCTCATCTCAAACCAAAAGCTAAGCTGCCACATGAAGAGCTACAGCGGAGCAGAACCACAGCGCGTGGTGGAGACCTGTTTGCATAAAAACTGGGAAGCAGAGGAGCCTGGCAGTGTTCAGCTCTTACCCACTCTGCATGACAGAGCAGGATTGGTGAGCAGGGCTCTCCCCACATCTGCTCCCAGGCCTTTCCTGGGCCTCGGGGCGAGCAGCCCAGTTTGTTCTGCAAGCAGCATGCTAATCGCCGTGCCTCTCGGCGTGCCAACACTCTCGCACACAAAGCTTGCCAGCCACACCACAGAAAACACAGACTTGGAAATTCAGAGGAGTTCAAATCTCCCTTTCTCCTCTGGCTGAAACTTAACAGCTCTGGAGAGGAGCCAGGGGGAGAAGGAACAGCAGTTGAGAGAGCAGAGAGCCCATAACCCAGAGAGACAGCATCATTCATGACATGAAAAGATGCCTGTAAAATTTTCCATCTGGCTTACTGTTTGCATTATAATTTTTCCAACTGCATCATGAATAACTCTTATGTTTAGTCTTTGATGGAGGACAGTCCTGGTCACTCTCAAATAGTTGGTGGAGCAATGGGTAAATCTAATAAATTGAATAAAAATTCAAAAGCATTAAAAAAAATGTTCCTAACAATATTTCCAAATTTAACAAAAATATACAGGACATAGAGGTCATGGTAACCTAATAGAAAACAATCAAAGGAGGAGGAGTGCTGAAGGTAACTAATTGCACCCATCTTTATGCCAGAAGTTCACATCTGAGTTACGATGAGCAGTAACAGAAATACCAGTTATTTGGCAGCCACGTAGTCTGGAAACTCAGTTCTTCTGCTGATGAACAAATGCCTACTGCTCAAAAAAACAGAGTCACCTACTCCTGTTTGGCTACATGCTTTTATTTTGATGGTCATAATATGAATGTTTGCCAACAGCCACTAACACTATCACCCAAACAATTCCTCAGAAAGCTGCTATCTTGTATGGGCACAAATAACCACACATGCCAACAAGATGCAATGAGTAAGCTTTGAAAGAAATTTCTGCTTTTGCTAACAATCTCATAATTTTTACTTTCCAATGGTCCTAAAAATGGCACTTTGTTTAAAAGGATTGAAGAAAAATCCAACAAAGAAAATGCTTTCAAGTGATATATTTACTCCAGGACACCTGCCTAGGCTGCCTAACCCTAAGCCAAAAATGTATCTCATACTACTGCAAAACTACACTTTTCCTGGTTTGCTCTAGTACAGATGAAATTCACATTTGTAAGTTCCATTGAGTCATTGGAGAAAAGCACTCCTAAGCCACTAAAAGGAGAAAGGAGTCTTAAAGTTAAGACCCAGCTCCCAGCAATGCTTTCTCTCAGGATTACTAAACCTTGCATTGACCAGGTCCCAATCTCTTCAATTCTCAGAAAATTTTGCTTTTATCTTTCAAGAGGATTTATTGTTCAGTGTCTGTTAGCTGCAACTATGCACTTTTTGTAGTCACCTAAAATGCCACTCTGTCACTGCTGAAGAAACTAAAGAAAGCAGAAAAAACAGATGTACAAGTAGCAAGATATAAAAACCATCCTTATTTGAAATAGGTGACTGAAAATACACATTTAATGTGCCTGACCAGCTCCTTACAACTTGGCAGAGTTAAATAGGTCATGCAAATGGGTCACACTGCAGTGGCAAGGATCTCAGGGTGGCCAGCAGCTGTGCCTCAGCTAACAGAGCGGTATCTTTTACAGGGGCCTCAGAAGACACAGGACCAGAATTTGGTCCCTCTGGCAGACTCTACTATCACACAATCTCCTCAATATATTAAATGGATATGATACTGCTTTTCTGTCAGCCATTACTTTCTGCAGCTACAGTGCTGGAAAAGACAGAGAATTGGTGACTTGGTCTGCACATAATTTCCTACAGACCCAGAGGACCTGCAACCGTCTCTTGCTTTTGGTTTTATCCCAAACCACTGTACAATCAAAAATCTTCTGGCTTTTGTCCTTCACAAACACAGAGGAAGAACAAGCAGATAGGTTACAGCCTAAATTAATTTTGCAAATTTTCTATATTATTTTACTATAAAAAAAGTCCAGAAATATCTAGATTTATATAGATCTATATATTATAAATCCATAATCTACAGATATCACACATAGCAATACAATTTTATCTATGCTTAATCTATAAAATGACAAAGTCTAAATAGGCTGCATAGAGAAGAATGTTTTGGTATGGTGACAGACACAGGGCACAAACACAGGATACACTGACAGGTTAAATCCCAAACCTTTTCTGCTCGCCTCAGCAGAGTCCAGTGACAGTTACTGTTACACCAACACTACAAGCAATGTCATTTACTTGTAAGTACAGAAAACCAAAAATTATTAACATAAATGTTTCACTATACTGAATTTCAGAAACAAAACTTAACCAACACACAGAACTGCAAACTCCCAGGCAAAGCCAGTCATGAACCAATAAGAAGGGTCATGGACAGATAAGGATACAGAGCACTGACTTCCTGAGAATTTAGTCAGAAGGATGCATGGGAAGGAAGGGAAAAATGCTCCTGCTCTCACAGCTGCATTTCAACACCATCACATTTTCATCCTTTCTGGTGTGTAATACAAAATCACCTTGCCAGGACAATCATCTGAAGATAATGCAGAGAGAGTAGGTGGCAGGGAGGGAATGAGGGAGGGGGGGAATGAGGGAGGGAGGGAAAAGATAACACACTATTCACTTCTAATATTTTTTTGTTGGTTGTTTTTTTAACCTGTGTATTGTAAATATGAAAAAATGTTCACTGTATAGCATTAACTAATTTTCCCAACGCACCAAGTGGAGCACAAAATCCTGAACCCTGTAAAAAACCCCCAGAAATTGGCAGTTGAGTAGGACAGACACCCTGGAAAGCCACCGCAAATTCACACAGTAGCACTGCCAACACACAAGATAGTTCAAGCTAGCGAGAATCAAATATTCACAGCAGGCAAATTCTCTCCATAGGATCTGCTGATCAGATGCAATGGCAAACAGCTTGAATTTGGCCCACTTCCATTCCTTTCATCCGCCACAATACATACAAAGCAGTCTCACTGTATTCGCACTGCAAATCGGTTCTACAGCTTATCACTGTGGAGCCAGAGATTGTCAGATGAGCTACGCATGGCCCGGATGAGATATTCAGATAAACTTGGGGAAAATAAAAGCAAGCCAAGCTGTATGTCTGCACAGAACACTGAACAAAATGCCAAATACATGCCACTTCTGCAAGCTGGAGATATTATTAGCTGCTAGTAGCACTGCTCTGTTTTGCAGGACAGCTGCAGACAAACAGGTGGCCTTTTTCATTTCTGGAATGCTGATATTTTCCCTGCTCCAGAATAAATTAGAAGATCTCCAAAATTAAATTAAAAAAAAAAAAAGAAAAAAAGAAAAAAAAAAGAAAAAAAAAATTTCCAAACTGCTTTTCTGAGCAGTTTCAAATAGACTCTTAAAAGCCTTTTGTTTGGTCTCAACATTTCTTCCTAATTCCCTTATTTTTCCATTTTATGTTAGTAAGTAGTGGTGATAATTTATCTGTATAAAAGCAGTGGATCTCGCCTGATTCAAAGGTTCATAGAAATACTGAGACATTCAGTTCAAGTCCACCATGAAAAAACTTCTATAAGAAAGGCTGGGAATTTTTCATATATATATTTATATATGTATGTGTATGTATAGGTATAGGTATAGTTATATGGTATATGTATATGTATAGGTATAGGTATATGGTATATGTATATGTATATGGATACGGTATATGGATATGGTATATGGATATGTATGTGTATGTTTATGTATATCTATGTACACACACACATATACATACATACATATATAGGTATATATGTGTTACTATTTCTCCAATATGCTTTTCTGTGTATGTTTAACTATATATATATACATGTGCTGTATATATATAATAAAGCTACATAAAAGATTATTTTCTGTGGCAAACTCCAAATCAGTAGATTTAAAAGGAAATGGATTATAGTTAGGATGCATTCACTGAAGCTGAGGATGGTTAATTTCCAGAAGAGGAAGGCTGACAGCACACCAGAACAGAAGGCAGCTCCCAGAATAGCAAGGGGAGACAGGGCTGCTTACACCCCGAAAGGATTCTGACACACAACAGCCTCACCCACGAAAATTAAATTAGTGGGAAAACAAACCAGAAAGAGCTGATCCCTGGGAGCAGGGAGGGGAAGCAGGACTTACCAGCCCGTCAGCCGGACCGATGCCGCCTCCCCCGGGAGGGGCGGCAGCGGGGCCGGGGCAGCCGCCGGGCTCCACCCACGGGGCACGGCACAGCGGGAGAGCAGCGCACCGAGAGCCGCAAAGACCCGGGGCGAGGGGCACGAATAAACACCGCGATGGACAGATGGAATCAGCAGGGCTCACCGGGTGGGCACCGCACCGCCGGATCCGCGGGTAGAGCCTTCCAGCGCGCCCCTGAGAAGCTGGTGAAGGCTGCCTTTGCCAAGAAAGCCCAGCCTTTTTCTGCTTCTTTTTGGGCAATCAAGAAGGAAAAGACGTGTCTCCTTCAATATCAGTCCTGCTTTCTTGTCAGAAGGGCAGAAAACACCTTTAAAATGGTGTGGAGAATTGGGCCAGGTGGTACTGTACTTCACCTGTATGAAACACACCAGAAACCCCAAATGTGGCTCTATGTGACCTTCAGGTAATATTTAAGTGTGCCTGAAGATAAAAATTGTAAAGTCATCAAGGTTGGAAGAGACCTTCAAGATCACCCAGTCCAACTATCCACCCAGCACTGCCCCTGTAACCCCTGAACCACCAAACCACATCACTAAGTGCCAGATTCAGATACCTCTTGAACATCTCCAGGGATATGACTCAACTACATCCATGGGCAGCCTATTCCAATGCCTGATCATTCTACGGTGATTTTTTTTTCTAATACCCAATCTGGATCTCCCCTCTCTCACCCTAAAGTCAAGTCCTTTAGTCAGTCCTCTCACGGTAGGCACAGCAGAAGAGACCGGCCCTCACCTTACTACAACCACTTTTCATGAACTTGTAGAGAGCAATGAGGTCCAGCCTAAGCCTCCTCTTCTCCAGGCTAAACAGCCCCAACTCCCTTTGGGTGTCTCAGTATCTGACTCCAAAGATAACTTGGCTGGAAGTGCCATGGTGCTTAGATCCTGCTGTTCCCAAGCAGGCTCACTAGGGTAAAAACCTGCAAGTGTCTAGAGCAGGAAGATAGTGCACAACTTTGATGCTGCTATTGATTGTGTAAAAACTTATAATTTTTCAATAATGTGAATGGAAGCTGAACAAAGGAGAGAACATGAGCAAGAGCCTACTGCAACCCAACAGGCAAAAGCAAACCACAGGAGGGTGGGAGGGGTGCACACAGCATGAGCACAAGGCTGACCCTATGACTTCACTAGTGAAGTAGGTCCTGGTATTACCCCTTGCTACATCAGGTCATTATCCCTGAAGGCACAAATTAAACATTTAAACAAATGGAGGCTCAGTCAACTTCCATGTCTTTGGGGGAGAGAAGAGATGATGATCAGATGATGTGAACTCCCTCAGATTTGCCAAACCCAAGATACACCCTAAGATGGCTTTGTTTACAGCACTGAAGACAGAACATAGGCAGGCAGGGAAAAAACCCAAAATATTTGCAGGCTATTCACTGGCTCTGATGCTGATGAAATCACAGCCAGATGTCAAACAGATGTTAGATTTCAGCATATCTGAAGA
Organism: Thryothorus ludovicianus; assembly: GCA_013397245.1. Classification (NCBI taxonomy): domain Eukaryota; kingdom Metazoa; phylum Chordata; class Aves; order Passeriformes; family Certhiidae; genus Thryothorus; species Thryothorus ludovicianus. The sequence continues at coordinate 559,953 of VZTB01013008.1, read as the reverse complement.
GGGGGTGCCTATCTGATGCCATATTTTATGGTAACAGCCATGCTATGGGTGAGGAAGAGGATAACATTTCTTTTCCACCCCTTCTCTGCAGCTCACTCTCTCAGCTTTTTAGTAGCAGATGATAGCACTTGGCTTGTGAGAGATTTGGTCTCAGTTTTATGACTTCTTCTGTTACCTACCTTTAATTTTTTTTAAATTTCTTTTTTTTTTAATTTTTTGTGAATAAAGTTCTCAAAGAGCAGGGTTAAAAACAATAACACTGTTACTCTCCTACAATGAATTGTAGCAAAGCACTCCTAGAAGCTACTAGAAATTCACCTTTCAAATCCAGATCCAGACAGGTAAAAACACAAAGCCAGCAAAAACATAAGGCATGGTTCCTTTTGCTGTGATGGAAAGGACTGTTATTTTTCTCACTCTGCTAGCTTGGTGGGTCTATGAAGTGGGTTAGTACAAAAGTTATGTCAGAGTGGGTTGGGGAAAAAGCTACAGAAGAGACAAGAATCAAAGAAACATCGCATCATCATGCTCTGGGGGCAACCTGCGCTCCCATCTGTGGCAGCTACTTCTTATCCATCCTCCTGACAATAGTTGTGCTGTCTGTCTGAAGGAGAGGAAGAAAGGTCCTGAAGACAAATTTGACCTTTATTTGCATTCACATTATGAGTGCAGGAGTATGACTGACCTAAACACAGATCTCAAGGGTTTCAACCCTAAAACCACAACTAGTGCCACAATGGCTCCCTCCGGGGAAACTGGACACTTTCCTTTCTCAGCACGTCCCTGCAGCTGTTGTCCCCACAAATGAGCTCTACAGCAAAATATAAAAATGGGCAAGAAATTCACAACTAAGGAGAACATGTTGCTTCCTAAGTTTGGTTTATTTGTGTGTTATTATCCAGATCCAAAGTGTCAGGGAAAGTACAGAGTCTGACTATGGATTTATAAGTACTCAAAAGACAGCCATCCCAAACAAACTGCTTAAAGAAAACAAAAATACATAAGCTTTAAATCTAAAGTTTAAAGTTGTAAGAACCACTATACCAGATATTGTGAGAATGAAATTTAAGTAAAGGAGACCACCAAAGAAACTAACCTGAGCATTAAATATGGGAAAGTATTATTTTTATTTTTTTTTTGCTAGACATAGTGTTAAAGTTTATCACTCTGCATACAAAAAACTTCCCCAACACCCATAGATAAATAAATTCGAATTACCTCATAAGCAATATGCCCAAAAGGTACAGTCCTAGGGTAGTCCAAAGGAACACCACAAGTAGCTTGATTTCCAACACAAGTAAGTCCTTCATGTATTATGTATAGTCATCAATTAAACCAAGCAGTGCTGAATAAACCTGTGCCTTTCCAAACTGCTGTCAGGGCAATTGTGTGTTAAGCCATGGCACAACAGATACCTTTTAAAAGCTATTTATGTGTTTCTGCTAAAAGGGGTACTTTGGTGGTAAAGATGATTACCTATGCAAAGCAAATGTATGTGCTAAGATTTATTCCATGTTTTCCTTAATTATACTAGCAAGTCTACAAAAGATAATACCTTTTTCTCAAGTAACCTGCCTTCTTTTCTCTGCCTACAGAGCCCAAGCTCCATGGGATCCTTTTGATCACATTTGATATCCCAGGGCACTGATACCCAACACCTGCTTTCTATATTTTGACTTGCCTGTAGAGAAAATAACCTTGTTTTCCAGGAAGAGCAGTGTTGACTATTTAAGGGACCCAGCTCCAGGAAACCGTCAGATTCAGCCTGCAAAAAAACCTTTGGGATGGAGTGGGTCTTGCAGAGAAGAAAATGAAGAAATAATTCTGTACATCATGAGCCTGTCAACCTGAAAAGTTGTATCTGATTGTATTATTAATTATCTGACCAGCTTCATTGATTATAAACCAGAACAGGTAATACAAAGCATAATCAGTGCATCTGCATGCAGTTTCAGAGATCCCTATCTGAAAAAATACTTCTCAACCTGCTTTTATTTTTTCTTTGTCATTACATCCAAAGCAGATGGCAAGGACAAAAAAAGGAAACAGAAATAAAAAATAGTGAGAATTATGCATAATGCTTTTCTGATGCACAACAACCTGATTAATTAATGACACAAAACTCTGTTGGAGGTGTAGCCTCAATTCTTACCTTCCCCATGAAATTTATCTGCTGTCTTCACAATCAGACACAGTAGATTTCATCACAATTGTATTTTCCCCAAAATATGAGGTTTTAATGAAAGTATGTGCATGATGAACATAATCTGAAGTTTTGTGACATCCATCCATATGGGACCAGCTGAACATTCAGGGCCAGAGAACAGCTGAAATTTTCTAAAGTTTATTTTTAAGGTCTGAAATTTTTGCAAAGTTACAAAAGAAAGTGGTAGCTAAAATTAAAATCAATATGACATCAAACCTCTAACACTGAATGTATGACCATCACCTGGTAGCCTCACAACACTTTTTCTAATTGCAGTAACTACTCACTTCTGGCATAACTTTACGTTCTTGCCCCTTTTACATGGCATGTTCCCTTTTGCTTAGTGTATTAAATAAAGGTATCTTCCATTTAAAGCCAGAAAATTGTAACACTTTTCAGTACTTGGTTTTCTCTCAGTAGACAGCAATCCACCTCAGGGATCAGGACACTGCATCCTGAGCTGTTGGAGGGCCTCTTCATTCCTCAGTCCAAGTACAACTGCTGTAGGTGGGCCTCTAAAGATGCAAGAAAGCTGCTTGTGGGGGCCGGGGGCCTGGCAGTAGCTGTTAAAATCAGACCAAATCTCTATTCCCCAAGGCAAACAGCAAAACAGTGAAACCGCCAAGGAGGACTCATTCCTGTTCAGTTCGTGACCTCTGCAAAAAAAAGCAACAAATTCCACTTCTCCTTTCAAACTAAACATCTACTCTTCATTGCCAAGGAATATGTTTTAATAATCTGTGGTGTTCAAGGTTTGATAAACATCAGAAATCATTTTGCTGCTGTTACACGATACCTGACATACATTTTCCCCTCACTCACAGCTTTGCATTTTCATGCCAACATTACATAAAACATACTGGATTTCTTAAATGTACAGGTTGGGGTCTCCTTAAAACACTTCTAAAAGAAGCTGTTCAAGTCCAAAAACCACAATTTTTTTTAATTGGCTATTTCTACTGAAGGAAGTTCCAGTACATTCCCCATGAAAAATCTACCTTGTTGTTTTTACTTCCACTAAAAAAATAAATAGAAAGCTTTATATTTAGGTGTCTAGGATTACTTTGGTGAGGAAAAGGAAGGGGAAGAAAATGAATAATTTTCAATTTTCTGAAAGTGAATTTTACAGATGATCAAAATATCTGTGAAAAATATGCTCAGTAGATCAGCACCTATTTGTGACTTTGACCATATACAATATAACAGCTTGAAATATTGAATATTACAATATAATTTCCATGTTGTTTCTTTCTCGGATATGAAAACATGCATTTGGTGTCTAGATGGCATGGCCATAATTATCAGTGATCTTGAATATCTCCAACATCTTTGGTGAGGTTTTTATGGTAAATATTCATAGCAAGATGAGCTACCCAATAGTCTGGCAGTGATTTCTATTCAATTCCTTTTCAACTATCAGCAAGCAGTCTGTAGATTCAAGAAACAACAAGACTATTCCTAAAGCTATTGTAGTTGCAAACCTAGGTTGACTACACAGAATAGCCTACTTAAATTACTTAAATTGCTACTGTTCACTGAGTATATAGTGGTCAGGCAAGCATGCCTTTGAAGAGCCATTTGGAAATCAGGATTCATAGATTGCATCTGGATGCCAGTGTAATTTGCAATTGTGAAGACTAAGCTTTCAGGATGAATAAAATGTAGTACAATAACATAATGTACTTAAGAAGCAGAATTTCCTTAATTGGATAAAATCAATGATTAAAGCAAGAGAGAAAGAACAGGAGACTTCTTTAATGTGCTTCATTCCTATTGCAAAGCATTTTCCTAGCTCTTTCACTATGTCTTTGTTTTGGTTCCTCTGGACAGCAGAACAGAGGATGGGAAAGGATGTGTCCTCTTACTGGACTGGTATCCCTGTTGTTCAGTTTTCTTCAACACATTAGAGATGTACTACTGCAATACCCTTTCTCCCCTCAGAATACACAAAGCAACAAGGGTAGGAAGCTGTGTTCATCCCATGGATCACACCAGGTCTTTAAAAACAGGATCTAAGCAGCGAAGATGGCAGAAATAGCTTGTCTTGTTTGTTGGTGAAGGGAACAGAAAAGGAAAACAAATCAACTATCACTGATAATGCATTTGTAAGACTTCAGTTAATACCCTACCCTGCATTCTTGCAAGACCTGAGATAAACTTCTGTTTGTTAGAAGAGCCAATCATGCTTATAATTCAGCTTACCTGGGTATAACCAGTAGCTCCTGCTCACAACAGTCACAAATAGGGCCAGCAGAGATGTTCATGTACCATCAAATAACAAGCTTCCAACTCCTCACCTGCTACTTCTGAAAACTGTTTCAACTTAAAGCCACATAAAAAAAAAAGTAATAAAACTTAGCTGATGAGACTGTATAAAGGAAAATGGTAAATTTGACGTAATATGATTTTTCCTTTCCTTTACAAAGGAACACGACTCAAAGTTGATCAGAGAGAGGTATATCTAGACAGCAGAACCAGTGGAGTCTAGCAAGGTTATTAGGCCAAGCATCAAAGAAAGACCATTAAAGCAGCTGTACTAGCTCCAGCACCAATAAGAAGCTGCCAACGAATTAGCTGATTTAAAGCACTGCAGAGTCCCAGTCCCCAGCCAGCTCACGTCTCCAAACCACTCCCATAGGCACAGATTTCTGGAGAATGCAAATGTTACACATGGCTACCCAAAATCAGCTCAAGGCCAGCAGGACTTACTGGCTTTGGCAAGCACTTCTACGCTGCCCTTCCTAGTGACTGGAGAATACATTTATCAGACACAAGACTGCCTTGCTTGAATGCACTGATCCAGCTGATGCTCAGCACTGTGCTGAAGCCAATCAACCCTTAAATCTGGAGACACCACTAGGAGCTCCCTGGGGTTTACAAGGTCAACAGATCCAAATACAGGCACTACAGGGCTCTCCAACCACCTTAGGAGTTGCAGGAACATTGCCCCAGCTACAGCACAGGAGCCCACCCATCCAGGAGGCAGCAGACCCTGGTCACACATGTTCTGCCTACTCTTTGTGTATGTGTCAGCCAGCCCAGAGCTGCACAGGGGCTTCAGCATGCCTGTGCCTGCAGAGACTGTGGAGAGTCAGCTAGCACCTGAGCAGCACCCACTTTCTGGGGCTTTTTGGCTACCTAGAAATCCCTAAATATGCTGTGCTGCACTGCTAAGGCCATTTTGGCCATTTGCCCTCAAATAGGAAAGGCACTTGCTCTCCTGCAAGAGCTGATGTGGCTGTCCTGAGCAAGGGTGAGAGCTGCCAAACCCAAGTAGACTGTTCGGTGAGTCGTCCACGCCCACACTACAGAGGTTATCCAGGGTTCTGCATTCTCTGGCATATCCTAAACTCCACCTTCCATTATCCTGAATAGACTAGTTGACTGTTTTTCCTCTTATTTACTTCTCATCCTCAGTCTGGCATTTTTATTTCTCCAACTTGCCAAGTTATAGAAGACAATTTCTAAGCTGCTTTAAAAAAAGAATAAATTCTATTGGTAGCTGTGATGGAGAACACTGACCACAATCTTTGAAGTTCTTGGTGTGTAATTTACTTACATAATAGTTTGTACTAAGGTTTAAGATCTGGATTTCTAGTATTACTCATCAAATTTCAGCCAAATGAAAAAGAATAAGCAAGGTGAACTACTCTTGGGAAGATAAACAATCTGCAACAATTTTTGGTGCAAGTGTGAGAACACCAAGAACTCTCAGTTCTTCAAAAAATATGTAAAAGTCTGGAATTCAAGGAGTTTCAGTTCTCTAGGATCATAATTTAGAAAGTAAATTTTAATCAGGATTGGGTGGCTCAAGAGATTGGGTAATAGTATTTAAAAAAGCAAGTGATTAATCTCTGATCAACCAGAGGGTAAGGACTAAAGAGCATTTAAGGTCTCAAACACTCCTGGGAACTAGCCAACTTAGTCTAATACTGTGGGTGCTGACTCTAGGCAGAATTTGGATTCTCTCACTCACAGTCCTCACACTTATGAGTAGCCTCCTCTAAATTTCATTAGCACTATTCCATCATCCTCCCCAAAATTCTGCATTAGTTTTGTCTTTGAAATGCCAGTAAATAAGTACTGAGTTTACTGATAACACTGTGCTGACAAATACCTTGATTCTCTCTGTCCCTTTTTACTGCATCTATGTATTTTTTCTTAATTACAAACTCCCGAAGGCATCGACTTGAGGCGCCACATAGCATAACAGGGAAGAGGAGATTCATATCAGCAACTTGATACTTTGCAGGAAAATGGATTTTGGTCAGTGCTGACTGTGTCATTCAAAGATCTGAGATGCACAAAAATGGAAGACAGGCTGGTCTGAAGATACAGCTCCTAAACTCCCTTCAAACGAATCATAATGGACTGAATTTTGCTCTTTGGGCTGTTTCAAAGAGAATGAAAGAACAAGGAAAAACTTGCTGAAGATAAAGCATCACCCACTACTGCTGAAGATAAAGCATCACCCACTCTAAAATAATTCTGCTAATACCCTGCTTACTCAAATTTTTGTTGGACTGCAGCAGTTGCCCAACAGGATGTAATTATCTTGCTTCTTCCTTGTCTAAAATTCTAGTCCACTGACATATCACATTCCACCCCATCACTATTCAGTGTAAAAATAAAATACAGGCATGTACACTAAGGGAGAAGATCGATCTAGCCTGACTTCTCAAAACATACAGAGCAAAACAAAACTCGGTCTCCTGTGACAAACTTTATGTCATGTTGCTTTTTTACATTAGTCTGTCACTAAACAGACTAAAGTAATTGCAAATTTTATGTGTTCTTTTGGCCTACAACATTTACTTATGTACTTACTTCTCTTTACATCTTTAGAGGCTTTTGTAAGACCTCTGACAGCACTCCCTGGGAACCATTCTGTTTTATTTACCAGTTTGCAATTAGTTTTGCCAATGATTGATGCAATTCCTGCATTTGTTCATAATTTGTTTTCTGAAATATCAGAAAATACATTGTTTCCAATACACAATATCAAGCCTGTAGTAGGTATTAATTTTTTAAAATCTGCTTGTATTTTCTTTGAAAAGAAACAAAACAGTAGAGCAGAACAGTGTATCTGCATCTGGTGCATGTGGAACTCTCAGAATATTTCAAGTTTTCCTTTTCATGCAGTTGCTATAGTTTAAGAAGCAACTACTATCTGAGCTCCTTAGGGGTAACAGGAGAAACTCAATGAAAGAAAATGTCCAGGAATTGTACAATAATAAAGGTTTCTTTTCTGCTTCTGCAGTTGTCAAGTGAAAGTTGCATGAAATATTTTTCTAGATTAAAAGTTGAGATCTTTTATTAGCTGGTGCTACTGACCTATGCAGACAGTCTTCTGGCACAATTTTCACAACTTGTTTACAGTATCACCTCAGTTATCTAGAACTTTGTGTTATCCCCACAAGGGTCAAATTCCTGACATGTATTAATTACACTGAAAATTGCCCTGGATTACTTGAAACCTCAAATAACTGAACCTATCCACTATCCTCCCTTTTAAATAACAGAGGACATACTGTATAGTGGTGCTAATACTTTGTGGCTGATCCCTGCAACTCCAGAAATTAATACATAAACGTCACACTTCTTATCTAGCAGGTCTGCCAGCTTTGGTCTGAAAACCAGGCTTGAGAGGCAGAGAGCATTTATAGCATTCCTATTCACAGCTGTGGGCTACAGGACAGGAGGAGATAGGAAGGACAGGAAGGTTAAAACCAAAAAACCACTGACCAGCATTCCTGATCCATGCACTGCTAGCCAAGGAAACAGACCAGCTTCACACTTCAGCTCTTTTTAGTTGCCAAAATGACCTTGGATCCCTCCTGTAGTCAGCCAAAGACTGGGTGCTGCCTGAACATTAAGCCTATGTCCCACTGGCACTTGAGCTTTTTATTGTGTTGCATCTTCTCGTGCCCATTACCAGCAGGTCAGGCCTACAGCTTCCCCCGAAGACACTCCCCAAGCAGCTTCATAGGGACCTCTGTAACTTCATTATGTCAGAGCTTGAATGCAAAGATGACAAATCAATGACCTACTGACAACTGAGGTAACTTAGCCAAGAGCAGGCATTAGCTCTAAGATCCCTAATGCCGTTGCTAGGCAGGAGTGGTAAAGTTAGGATTGGTTTTGGAAAAACCAGCAAGCCTCTTTCCAACCAAACTAGAAAGGATTTTCAAAGGACAACAGAAATGAGGCACCTTTCATTAAGAAAAGGTATGAGAAATATCCAGGAACACTTGGTAACATCCGTAGGATTTGTTGGCTGTGCAGCCAAACTACACAGCACCCATCCAACCCAACAGTTATAAATGGAAAGTAGCAAGAGCACCAGCAGCCTGGGCTATCAGTTTAAGGCCTGAAATTTGTTGTCCCACAACAGGTGCAAGGGTAAGTGTCACAATCTGGCACTCCCAAACGTGCCTCCCAACACACCAACACCATTTTGCAACATATTAAGTCAAGTAACATCAAGGAGACCAACCAATAGCAACATTATGACCAAAAAAGAAGAGAAAGGGGAAGGGGGGAAATCATCATGTTTACCAATGGCCTTATGGGGTAACACAAGCTTGGTTCTAAATTGTGCATGAGAACTACACAATTAAAAGAAGAAAAGCAGAGGTAATGAAATAGCATAGCAGAATGAACAGAAAAAAGCTGAGCTGAACTCAGTACACACTTGGATGCATGCACACATTCAGCAAGTTCAATACTCTCCCCTTATTTAAAAGCCTGAAAACTCCCTTTCACACATCATGCAGTAATAAATCAGTGCGCACTATTGCTCCAAAGAAAAACAGACCTTCGCCAGCTAAGTAATAGCGCTTCCCATATGAAGATGAGGAAGCAGAAACAAACAAATACATGGCAATAGTAAGGTCTTTATCAGAAGGACACCACTCCAAACAGCTGAGGATTGCCTCTGTATTGCAATATTAATTTTCTAGACCATTACTTATATTGCTTGTCCATAAATGAATGTGCAATTCTCCTACTAAGCTGTGCAGCAGATTTGCCCATGATATCACAAGGTTTTTTAGTTTTCAAAAGGTTAATAGTTAATGGTTTTGATGTCCCTCATTCAGATGGTTCAGCCTATCACTTTATTTTCCATAAGCAATTAACTAAGCTGTTTCCTCCACAGCATTAATTTTAACAGGTTTACAATAGTATTGTTAGACCTCTGGACATATAAGAGGAAACGTATTACAATTGGAAAGTACCATGCCAAGCAGGAAGCAAGTGGCTTCAATCCAGGAGCAGTGAGGAATGCAGAGACAAGGAGAATTCAGTGTCAGATATTTCAGCCTCTATGAACTCTTGACCACAGCACCAGACTACAAAATTTCACTGGGCTCTTAAACTAAAGAAATAACTTTGCACTGATTTTTAAGGCACCAGTTTTCCATTAGTTTGCCTTTTTGCTTGTTTGCTTTAAGTGAGGGAAACAACTACAATGTGATCTTTGGAGCAAGACACGTTCCATCATCTGCATTCAGCACATAGGCTCCTGCTAGCAACATGCACATCATCTAAAATAAATCCACTTAAGAGTGCCTGGAAAGGTTTTCAGCATAGAAACAGTTCGAACAGTTGCTAACAGACATTAACTGCAATAGATTTCACCAAGTTGATTTGCAGCCAGGGAGCGGATTAGAGACAGCATTCTTCTGCCACCATCTTCAGCCCAAGGCCGGGGTCACAACAGTCTATTGCTTGCTCTCTTTTCACAAGAGAAGGTCAAGGAAGCTTGAGCTGGCCAATCTTTTGAGGTGGCTGATCTGTTGGTCTGACTATACTGTGAAAACGTTTCCTGCTTGTCATTCGAGTACTTCTCAGGTTAAGAGCTTTTGGGAAGGTACCCTCCCTTTTCACACGTGCAGTGCTGCTGTTATCTGGTTATCCACATTGATCTAGCTGTTCCCTGCCGCAGAGGCTACATGTCACTGAAAAAGTCAGTTGGCAATCAGAGATGGTATTTATAGCACAGACCTACAGACTCCAACCTGTGAGACGCTTTCCAGAATTAGGGAGTGAGAATACTACTAAGTATAATTTTAAACACAGACAACCTTTAAATGAAGGATTTAAGGTTGAGACTTTCCCGGGTTCCTGTGTCCTTCGCTTCTGGCAATACCTTAAGGAGTGCATCTAAGTTGAAACTCTGTAGCTGCAATTTCAGAACTATTTTAAACTGATGGAATGACACCTCTCTTCCCAACTCGGAAAGCCTCTTCCTTCCCTCCTGCCTGCATTTCTGTTCATGCTGTAAGATGAAGGGTACTTTTTAGACAGATCAGTTGCCCACTGCAGCTTAATATGAAGGCCAGTGCTGTCGTTTATAGAAATGCCAAATTCAGAGTAGCTGAAAGCAACCATAACCTCAGGTCTAGTTTTCCTTGCTAAGGACAAAATCTGACATTTATCTAGCTTCAAGACATGGATAGTTGTAGCTCTTCATGTTTTATGTGTGTTGGCCTGAACACTTGCAGTAGTTCAGTGCTTCTTTTTATATCCTCATTGCAACTAATCAATTTTGCAACAGAAGACAGAAAAATTGCAGGTGCCTGGATACAACTGCAACAGTGCCACATTCCCCACAGGACACAGGTGACACATTCACAGACTCAGGGCATCCAACTCCTTCAGTAAAAACTTCTGAAGATGGTACACATCTCCAGAGCATGTGGTATTTGCCCAGCTATTAGGAGGTCATAAGCTTCAATGGTGGGATTTGTTTTGAAGAGTATAAATCATTGCTCAGGAGGCTCTTTGTTCCAAAGATGGCAGCTCAAGGAAGTCATTGATCCTTCACTTTATTAAGTGCAAATTTAAGCTACATGGAAAATTGCATTTGTTAAACTATTGTTTTTTCTGATACTTTCTGGTACTTAGAGATTATTTTTCAAAAGCTTGCCATTTCTGAAATACTCAACTCAGTGTCACTAAACCAATGTAATGCAAGTCATGGCTGAACTTGCAGAAGGACTCCAGCATCTGAAAGCAAATCTAACATTTATTCCAAAATGGTACAAAATGGGCTCTTCCTGGAAGCCAGCTGCCCTCCCCAAACCAAGGAAAGACTCTGTCATTTATAGTAAAGGTTAATGCCATGATAAGGGCAAGTTTACGTTTCAGCTGACTAGCATTATTGCTTCAGCAGTAGCAATGTTTTTCTTTTTGCTGTTTTCAAATGTTATCCCTGGAACCCTTCAGTTTACTAAACTTGCTATGCAAAAAAACCCAACAAACCAAACAATCTTTATGATATTTTATAAATAACATCTTTGAGAAGTCACTTGATAGCCATAAACAGGTAGACTCTTTGCTTCCATTCAAACACTTTTTTCTAAAGCATGCTAAGGCTGGGCAAGAAAACAGTATCTCCATACAGCAAACAAAAAAACATTCATAAAAGGACATCCTCTGCAATCACCATCGTCTCTTGGTTTTATCATAGAAAATGTTCCCCTTGCCTCCAAATTTGCATATTAACATTCTAAATTATTCAGTGTCAATAAAGCTGATTATAAACCCACTGATTAAACTCACAGTTGTCAGGAGAGCAGTCTAAAATGAGGCTGTGAATGACATAGGAATGCTTGTGATATTTTTGTAACTGTTATTTATTATTTGTATTAACATACTGTCTAGGAGTTCTGGCCATGGAGCAGGACTCATGGGGTGAGGTGTTAGACAAAAACAGACTAACAGATGATCTTTGCCACAAAGAGCTTACAAGTATTATTAGCATTTGGCCAAACCAAGTCCCAACATTCTCAGCAGCAGAGATCAGCAGGCTGAGAGCACAGCTTAAGCTGACTGTGAAAATGCTGCACCTTTGAATCCTTATCAGTCTAGTTTGGGAAGAGGTCTCAACCACATGACCAAGTTTGCATAGGTCCACAGCAGCTACGGATCATAGCCATCTTTCACATGTGTCCTGCAAACATTTACCCATCTTGGCTGGTGCTGTTCTCACCCAACAAGGAAACTGTTCAGGGCACCCTGGGTACCGAGAAACTTCACTTTATAACAAGGGACAAACTCCTGGACACTGGCAGAAAGGGCCAGTATCCTTAGCATGACAAGAAGTGGTCCCAGCCAACAAACAGCTTAGCTTATTGAGTGCACTGTAAGCACTCCAGCCAAGGAAGCATCCAGAAGATGGGATTTTGGGGCCTGCAGTGAGGTTGGCCTGCCAAAGTCTTGGCTGGGTTCTGACTGGGACCAGTGGTGCAGGAAGCACACAAAAACCCTTGAGGGATCAATAACGGGCAGCTTGGAAACAAACAAGGTTCTTCACTTCAACTTTCACTTCCAGCCATCATAAACACAACACTGCAGCTGGTAGCTGAGGAAAGAAGTGATGGTCCGTGGATGTTAGGCACAACTCATGAGCCATACAGAGGTGGTGAACATGAAGACTACCAGGAGTTGGCTGAACTCACATCTCTGAGGGTGTGAGTTACAGCTAAATGCAGATCAGACCATCACAAATAAATAAATAAGATGGGGGAATTTACCTCCCTTTGTTTTGTTTGTTTTTCCATAGTCCATGCCTTTTATTAATTTCCTATTATATCAGCCTCTCTTCCATGCATACATAATATTATAGTACAACTTGGAAGCCAGGCAACACAGGCTGAACCCAAGTGCAGCAGTGGAGTATGTCTCCAGTATTTGCTGTCAGAACAATTACTAGTTTCCAGCACCAAATGTTTCAGAGTTTTGGAACAAAACCTAACACACCAGAGTAAGCACAGCCATTTTAAACAATAAAACACTAAATGAGATGCCAGCATTTTATTTTGCATTTGTATTACAAGTTTAAATGAAAGGAGATCAATGCTTCCTGGACAGCATTTGTATGGTTAATTGGGAACAATAAAAACCAACAATCCAGTTTAAAAAAGAAAAACAGCTGAATTTCCATATAAACTTTTAGTTTTTGTTTGCATCTCATTTTCCCCAATACTGCTTTCTCTGTGCTTCCTGTCAAATTTGAACTGATGGCTGTTTTCCTCTTCTGCTATGAATTAACTGCAGCTTTACTACAGATTGTTTCACATAGACTCTGTTTACAAACAATGTGGTTAAGAAACACCTGTTAGTTTGCTTTTATAGTCTTTGTGTAACTTAGAAATGTTTATGAATACAACATACAGCTAAATTCATTAAACAGGAATTTTATAAAGTAATTCTGTCCAGTTCAGATGACACCCAAGGCAAGAAAATCTAAATGAAAAATAAATTTGAAGGCAGTCTAGAAAGCTAGGGGAATAAAAAACCCAAACAACACAAAGAATACAAGGGCATTATATTAACCAGTATTTTTTTTTAAGGATACTCTTGCTTCAGTGAAGAGATTCATTATATATTACAGTACGTGATGAGCCAAAGCACACTGTGCTGCTCTCAGCTACTGGCCAGACCCTAAAGATTGCATTAGTCAAACATTCAGATTTCAGAACTGAAAGCAGGCACAAGAGGTGTAGAAAAACCAATTACTATTTAGCAAGGAAGAGCTGCAGAAAACATGGAAGAATGGTTTGCACAGTATTTTGCTGAGTTGTTGAGGTTTTGTTTTCCGTCAACATCCACAAAAATGCTTTTGGAATGTGAGTGCCAAGAACTTATTGTTTCTAGATAGTCAGGAAATTTTGCTTCTGTTTACTTCACATGTACCACAACTTACACAGCAAGACTTTTTTATGAATACAATTGTGCTGGGAAATTATGATGTTCAGCAGACAACAGTAGCACAAAACAAGGAAATCAAAATTATCATATATTATGAATCTAGATATTAAAATAAGAGCAGACTTTTTTCATAAAGTACTAGAATTATAGGGAGAGTGATTAATTTAAAAGCAAAAACCAAGAAGATAATTTTTCAAGAAAAATTAGTAAAATGGACTTATGAATTAAAAGAGTGATAAAAATAATGCAAATCTGTTTTGTGTATTTCTCTGTCTCTGCTAATTATTTGTAATTGTGTGAAACACACTATACTTTATTTGGGTCTTACAATTTTATTTTGAGGTTCATACCTGCATGTAGAAACGAGATCTCATTTGCTGAATTTAGTAGCACAAACTCCTGAAAGCTAACATAACGATGACATTTCTTTGAAATAACATGTAAGATAGAAAAACCCCAAACTTACAATTTGTGCCATATTACAGCGTAAGAACAAACCACCACCATCAGCAGAGAGATAGCTGTTCTTAATAAGGGTAATAGCAAGCTCTCTGAGAACAGTTTGCCAAAAGAAACTTCCTGGGAAAATAATGAGGGAAAAAACCCAACCTCGCTTTCAAAGGAACAAGCTTTCTTAAGCAGCACATTATGGCTCTGTTCATCTTGGTGCAATAACCATGCAACCAGGTGACTTCTGCAGGTCTATTTTTTCCACTGCTATATCATACACGTGTCACAAAGTTAAGGACCATAAACAAACTGAAAACTGGATGCCACAGTAAACAGATTTTTATTCAGTAGCGCTGAAACATGAGCCAAGATCCAAGCTAAAGTTCATCTCTCCATCTTTGTCTTGACTACTTCCTCCTATTATATGTGAGAATCGTTCACACAGCCTCTGAAGTAAGTGTCTGAGCTCCCGTGGGGATTGTTTAAGGAACTGAAGTAATGCTATAAACTACCCTAAATCCTGTCAAACCAAAGATAAGGCGGAAACCTTTTCTTTTCTCACAGAGTGACATTATTCAGGGACAGGAAGTAAAAGCTGGAATCTTTTTAAGGGAAAAAGAAAGTCAACATACAGTGGTTAGTATTACAGAGCACCATATATCTATGATGATGCTGGTAATTTTTTATAGAATAGATAATAAGGTATAGAGGTAGAAAATTGCAATTATTAGAAACCTTAAAAATTAGTTGTATTCACTATGAATGTCATATAAAATGAAAGAAACCAATAGCAACTCACTGAAAAAAATGCTGGTTTTGTAAAAGTCATTTAATTATATTCATTGTACTCTAATACATCTTCGCAAGTCTTCTGCAACTCCAAATGGTTTTTTAATTATTAACTCAGCCAAAACACTTCTTCAGCCTTCCACAATTAAATAGATGAAATGATGGTGCTAGAAACCTGACAGTCTTAGAACAAAGATGGTCAGTATCAATTTCTCACACGAGAAAATTTCTTCTGGCAGCAAGGCTTTTAGTAAAGCCTGTTCTTTGTTTTGTGAATTTTCTTTTTGGAGGGAGCAGTAGCTTTTGGGATTAATGAATACTGAGCAAGAATGAGAAAATATTTCATCAGATTTAGTAGTGTAAGTCTGAATACCAAAGCAGCGGTCTTGCATTTTCTTTCATTAAAGCAATGTATCATTTCTGCTGTGATAACAGAAGCAGTCGACACTTCTGGAGATCAAAGCCAATTACAAACAAGCCTGCCAAGCTGAACATATGTAATTCTATATGTAATGCTGCATACAATCCACATCCTGACTTAGACTTGCAATGAGACAAAGATCATCTTTGTGTATTTATATGGCCTATGCTAAGTATGGTGGTGTTCAGATCCTTGAGTTCTTACTTTAACACCACAGCACTATAGCCAATAAATAATCTTTAAATGATTGGTGTTCTGGTATGCAAGATCTGCAAATAAATTATTCCTTCTTAAATTACATGAGCAAGTAACTGGTGAGAATTTCAGAGTAACTGTAGATTCATCTTGATTTAAACACCAGGAAAAGTTGGAAGAATTCAGTTTGTCAACATTGAACCACTTATATATAACATTTACAGAAGTGTCGTGAGAAGTCACTGAAACATGAAATATAGACAGAATTTTTACACCTGATGATAATCCCAAGTGAACACTTCAGCATGTGTCTCATATGGGCTTCAAGTTCACTGCTATTTTCCTTCAATAAAGGACACTTCCTAATTTTTCCTTATCAAAACAAAGGAGAAAAACAGACTATCATCTGGAGAATTGGACTCAAGTAGATATTTTGTAGGGCTACATAATATACAACTGTTTGTGTCTCTGGAGGTTAAAAATGAAACAAAAGGAACTTTGAATACTCCACAATTACTCATAAGTTTTAGCTCCTACTGTGTATGAAAGAAAACATCTATTGTCTCTCCTAGAGAAATAAATACTTATTCTATCAGCTGCAGGAAAGAAATGAATCCTGTTACAATAAGTAGGTTACACTTTTTAGGCAGAAGCAGTATGTAGGATTTAAAAGACGTGTCTTAGGCAAGGAAGAAAAAGCACTGAAGCTTTCACAGCATTTCTACTTGTACTTGAGGAAATCACACTCACTGGGGTGAAATAACTGGAAAGAAGAAACTATTTTGTATGTCAAGTCAACCAAAACTAAGATAATAAAGAAAAAATGGCAACTAATAAGGGAATGTCTCTCATATAGGGTCAACTGCCTAGGAGGTATAACTGCTCTTGGACCATAGTGTCAATATTTAATTTTTATTTTTTTTTCAGACACATAGGCAGGGTACAGGTAAGTGAAAAGAAAAGGATACACCCTGCACTCAAACACACCCCTCATGGCTGTACTTTTAAATAATACACCATAAATAACAGACTAGATAGAACACTTGATCATTTAAATTCACATGCAATCCTTAAAGCAGCCACTTACTCACCCCTATACAAATGGAACAAAAGTCAGCAGGTATGGAACCAGACATCTTGGAAAGCAAGGGGAAATTTTGATTGTTTGGTTGGGAGCAATTTGTTCACAGAACAGTACATTAAAACATCCATTGATAATGTTCAAGAACTCAGAAACAGTGACTTTTAAAATAGTCTTATTATTTATTAGGAAAAATATTTAGAAAAGTAGTAACTAAAGAAAATCAGAGAACACAGATGCAGAGGTAATAAAGTCACTTTACAACACAAAAAAAGATCTGCTGTATCATTAGTAGCCTGAAAACTTCTTTTTTTCATAATGCTTTGAAGATACACATCTTGGAAGAGAGCTTTATCTCAGGGAATGATAGAAATACACACACATAATGACTTTTTTCTATGTCCTTCCTATTATAACCACCTTACCATTGGGACTTTACATATGAATAAGGAAAAATACCAATGTAATTCAATATCATCTTCTTAAAACAGTCATAACAAAAATTGAGTCTTTCCTGAAAGCAAGCCAAGGAAAAGAAAACTGCACTACTGGTCTGGTACTTTTTTCAGCTGTTTATATCAAATATTCCTTTCAAATAGGACTGCAAAGGAACAAAACTAGATAGGTTTTAAAGGCAAAAGAAAGGCACTCAAGGAAACTTTAGAGAAAGGATGGTGGAGATCAAAAATGAGATTCTAAAACTATTAATGCAGAAATATCCTTGTCAATCTACAGGTTGAAAGATCCAGCCTCAAAGGCTACATAACAACATTATAGAACTAATTTACCAGCAAATGTAACATGGTTTCTGATACACTGAAACTTTTTAATGTTGTATAAAGAATGTTAACCAGCTATGAACAAGTAATATATTCTGAATCTTGTATAAGCCGCGATGTGAACAGTGCCAGAACACAAAGGAATCATGTGATGAGTCTTAACAGAGGATGGCCACCTTCCACATGAGCATTTTATTCCCAGTTACAACAGAAGGTGAAATCAGAACAGCCATATTTCTATGGCTAACCCTGTTAGACCCAACAAGCACTCACAGCCCCACCCTCTGCCCCAACAGCAAGCACAGGACTGTGCCATCACTATGGGTGACCCCCTGAGCACCCAGCGCTCCCGACAGCCCATGAGCTGTCAGCACATCCTCTGTGGTCTTCCTTGCTTACAACACAGGAAGGCCAAATTTTGCTCTGCCCTTAAAGTCAACACGAAACAGCTCCCCAGATAGTTCCACGATGAATGTTATCTGCAGACTGTGGTATTTTGGGGAGAGGGAAAATGAGACAAAATATACAAGCACCGTCTTCTTCCTCTCCAAAAACTATCTTTTTGTGGTGGTGGCTTCTAATGCATGCATTCCAGTTTTTCTAAAGCTAGTGCCACAACTGAGAGGTGATATATAACCAAGAAGATCATCTTCCTCTAAAAATACACCCTGCCACTTGAATACTGCCTACTTCTGGAAAAAAAAAGACTGAAAGGTCTTAAGGTTACTATGCAAAGCATTCTGATTTCAGAGGGACTGTCTGAGTTTACTAGGCTAGAAGAGTTCAAATTACAAAAATAATTTATATCTGAAGCACATAGTCAATGTCAAGGTGCAAAAACCAGCACTGAAATATTTTCCTCCATTTGATATACTCACCAAACCTGCAATGGGGGTCGGTAGTCTATTGATCTTTTTTACCAATCCCGGTTTTATCGCATTCAGCAACCTGTTATGAGAAAGGAGTATTTTGTGAGTGGCAATCACAAAATCCAAATAATCAAACACTCTCCCCAGCACTTAAGGATTTCAGTGTGACTAGAAAAAAAGAATCTCCCCTTTCTCCCTTCTGGAAACATACACTGACAGCCAAATTCCATCACTGAAATGAAGAAAGACTAGGATGAATATCCACAGCACAGTAATTCAACAGTATTTATTTTAAATTTTATATTGATCTAGACCACATCAGTGACACAGACAGATTCTGGGTGAATTTTGACACATCAGCCTGCATTACCTGTGTACAGGCAGATCATTCCTGGAAGGGTCTGAGAGCAGAAACCCAGAAGGCATCCAGGCCTGGCAGTTTCTGCACTGCAGGAAAGTGAGAAAGGATGTACACTTTATGAGTAGCCTATTTTTTTTCATCTTAACTTGAAATTAAATGCCATCCTTCCATACGGATGGAGGGCCACATAGATCATAAATGAGAGAAGACAAATAAAAAGGGAATCAATAAACCCCCATCTCATAATGAAAACACCATTAGGCCAGTGAGACCACAGTTGAACACTGTTCAGTGACCAAAGATTAGCAAGCCCCCAAAACCAAGTTCCTTACCACCCATGAGAATGCTATGAGATGTGCTGACACGGCTCATTGTTAGAATACTCAAAAAAATGACCAAGCCTCTAAAAGTGGGGAATTTTAATTGTAGAATCCTGTTGCAACAAACACTGTGTCTTCACCACCCTTCCCCAAAGAGAAAACCATAATGCCTTTTATCCAAAGAAAAATTCAACCAGTTCCATCCACTGGGAAGAAAATCATCAGGTCAAGACATGGACTTAAATTTCAAGATCTTTGAAGAGAAAAAATTATGTCTGCCTAAATTTAAAACTCTCTGAAAAAATAGAATAGCTCTGTGGAAGACAGGAACCTCATTTTGATTTTGAGACATGGTCTCCAAGAACAGACTCCTCTGGCAGCTTACTGTGGTGGTAAAATTATTCATATTTAGTATTTGAGAGATCTGGCTGAGAAGTTTATCCAAAGGAAAAGAATACTCCTTTCAACCAAAAGCTAACAGTCTGTGATGATTTCCAGCTCCCTACTTCTGAGTTAGGATAACAGGCAGTGTGCTACTGCTCAAAGCTCCACTATCTCTCTACAGTAGCACATTATTTATTGCCTGATTCCTTAGGACTGTGGCTGTTTGCAAGTTCATGAAGGCATTAATCCCTCCTAGAGTGAACAACTGGCTTTATGAACATTGAAATGATCACTTTTCCTCACCTCTTTCCCTTTGTGTCTCACTGAAACAGTATATATGTTGGGTTTTTGCAATCTCCTGGACAGAACAGAGGAGCAGAGTGGGAGATGCTATTCTCAGTTCTCTATGATCATAGTTAGTAAAGCTTCTGCTCCACTTGTCCTAAATTGTACATATGTTATTACGTTCTTGAAGTTACCACATCTTCAATGCCATCATGTATTGGGAGTAGCATCCAAAAACCAATATGAATGATACTTTTGGGAGTTGGGGGTATTTTTTTATATTCTTGAAGTTAAAAACTCCATACATCAAGCTCATACAGATGGCTGTACTATTCCTCTTCTGCTTAAGGTAGAATCTAACAGTAATGTCCTAAACCCAAATGAATTAATATATTTCTATTTACAAAAAAAATCACTTTTTCCCATTAGATGAAGAGAACGCAATAAAAGATCTTCCTGTCTTCTATAACCATTATTTTATTTCAAAGATGGGAAAAAAATTACTTTCTTTCCCCAAAAAAGACATTATGGTACTTTTTAACCTCATACAGCAGTGACTGTCAAACTACTATTTTCCATTTAGCCAATACACCAGGCAATTCAAGATTTTTATTTTTTTTTTTTTTGCCAGAGGATTTCTTTCTAAATACTGTAGTTCCCTTGTGATTTCAATCCTCAGTCTGCCTATTCTGTCTCAGGAAAAAAAGAATATGTTACCTAAAGCATCTCATTTTCTTTATTACTCAAATATGAATGTGTCAGCATCATAACCAGTATTACAGGTGCAGATTAAAAGTCACAGGCAATAATGTAAGGCAAAGTAAAGAATACTTATTGGAAACCTCAAATGCCAAAACCCATTCTAAATAAATCTTCAAAATGGCTTGTACAGATTTTACAGACTTCCCTGTGAAATATGGGAGAAGGATAAATTGAAAGGAAGGTAAGGAGTGGGGAACAAACAACATTTTAGGTCACCATTTGGAAGCTGAAGAGAGAGGAAATGGGATGGGGCAAGATGGAAAACCCTGAGGAAGAAATTAAAATTATTAGTAAAATGTTTGTCTCCTGCTGGAAACATTTCTAAGCAGTCTGGCATAAAACCCCCCAGGACTTGCTTGCTGCAGAATATGTCAAAGAGAGCAGACTGACTGCTTCTGAATTATTGCCTCATCTAAAGCAACAATCCAGATGCCAAAACATTGAGTGGTTTAAGCTTGCTCAGTTACCAAGCCAGCTGAAAAGTTGTGCTGTTTGTGCAGTGTCTCAATGTTCACCTTCATTCTCACAGTTACTGTCCATCCCTGCTTCTCAAAAATCCACTAACTATACCTCTTCTGGCATAGGCCTGTATACACAAACTAAATTTTCTTTGCCAATTTAGAAGTTCATAGAGCTCGTGTCTTGATACATAAAGTTTTATCAGCTCTGGTATGTTTCTGTTGAAATACTGGGCAAACAAGACTGATAACCATTTTGCATTGCGGACCTGGCACAAGATCCCCAGCCATGGCCCAAGGGAAAGACTCTGCAGGTGAGGAAAAACACTCACCCACACCTTCTCCTAGAAGCCTCTAACAACTGCAGTCCCATGCTTTTGCCCCACCAATCCTAACCAAAGAATTTGACTCCCTAGCCATGTCCTAGTCTAATGAGTTTTCAGGAGAGAAAACCTGCAGCACATATCTTCCTCTGGAAGCCCAAACTGCATCTTCAGCTCCAGCCTGTGCCCTCCCCCCCAGGCCTAATCCTAATTCTTGACCCATTTTGAGTGATCCCAACAATCCCACCAAACACCCAAAACACAATAACCCAAACCAGGATACAACTAAGAATTTTCAGGCTCCATCCACAAAACCTCAATCTCTACATACACACATGACCTACTCTCAGATCCTTCAAGTTCTCTGTGGCGATTTCTGCCCACCGTCCCTAGCATTTATGCACCTGTCCTGAGTCAGAACAATCCTCTGCTCTTCTCAAAGTTGTCTTGTAATTTTCAGTCCAATATAAAGTAATCAAGTTTGGAAAAGACCTCAAAGATCACCAAGTCCAACTGTTAACCCTGTTAACAGTTAACAGCACTGCGGGGGATGGTAACTCAATCACTTTCCTGGGCAGCCTGTTCCAATGCCTTACAACCCTTTTGGTGAGAAAATTCTTTCTAATATCTGACCTAAATCTCCTCTGGAGCAACCAGACTCTCATTCCCCCTTTCCTCTGTGCCAGCTGCTGGCTTGGACTCTCCAGTAGCTACCTGTTAAATGAAGCACAGTAAGACACTGCATAAAAGCTAAAATCTTAGCTCTGTGTTACTTTATAGAAACAAAAGGGCATGATGGAAGTGGAAAGCTACTCTAGTCCCACACACAGGGAGAAGCTAGGTCACTTCCTTCCCCCGATAAAAAACAGCTCTCACAGGTACTGGAAGAATCAATTGCTCTACTCATGCTGCCCCCAAGGCTTGGCATTCCAGGAGATAAGATATCTCCACAGCTGGACAGACAAGCTGAAATCAGTGCTAGCCACTGTGTGACTAACTTATTAGACCTTCCTGGGTTTTTTTATCATGAGTTAAGAATTTGAAAAACTTCTGCCAGGGAGAGAAGGCCTTTCATGCAACAGTTGATAAAAGATCTAATGAAAAGCACCAATAAATTGCCCGTGAAATTTTTTCAAGAAAGCGTCAGTTAAGAAAATATTCAGAGGATGGCTGCCAAAACCCATCCTCCAAAAAGACCTCGATTCTAGGAGGAAATGGAAGAGAAGCATTTTCAGAGAATAAACTTCAGAAACAGAGAAAAAAACGGTTGAAACATTCACAGATCAATCCAGGCTGGAGGGAGAGGTACCCAACAGATCATATTCCTAAAAAGAAAACCTGACTGATAATCTGATCTAAACGTAAAAGGGCATTTCATATTTGAGAATTCAGGAAATTCTATCCACAGTAAACTTTCACAGACATTTCTCTCTTCAAATTAAGTTTTAGAGACTTACATTCAAACAAGCAGTCTTTCAGCACTTGATAATTATTAGCCTAGACAGCTTCAGTATCTACATATTTTTAACTCATGCTCTAATGGCAGCTCCAAAATGCCCCTAAATATTTGAAAAGGACAGAAAAACACATGACTAGTCTTAAAGATGAACAAATCACCTTGAAACAGTGAACAATGAAAAGTCAAAATATTTTGTTGCAAAAGACACGGCTAAGAAGTTTCAAAATATAAACATGTTCCTGAGGTCACAAAAATATTTTCGGGAAAACATTCTTGAGTGATTGCTAATGATGCCCCTGACATCATTTATTTAGAATCAGATGAACAAGGTGCTTTTTTAACAAGCAAGACAGAACTGACTTTGTCCTATAAAGGTCTCACAGTCCAGCCTAATATGTACAAAGTGAATAAAAACTTATGCAGCAAATATGTAGTATTGGGAAAACAATATTCCAAACATAGGACTGCATGAGTCTTACTCTGCCAAAACTAAAAATATGAACAAAATAGAGGCCTTGCAAATAGTTCAAGAAATGCAACAGGGAAGATTTTAAGTACCTTCACAAGCTATTTATACAGAACCTACAATCACAAGGACTGATGTGAATATGAAGGACTTTATGATGATATGAAGAGCATCTCATGCACCTATACATTTACATTTCATGCATAGTTTTTACACTGAGTAGCAATGGCCATGAATATGCTTTCTAAAACAGCTAAATACGCTTTCTTAAACATACGCTCTTGAAAAGCTGAGTACCTCACAGTGTTACCTTGCCTTGCCTTTGAGCAACACTCCTTTTGAGTGGGTCAGTGTTCCACAGTCTCCTGCCCTGTCAATAACCAAGCATCAGTGAAAATCTCTACAACTTAGTCTGCTGAAATGCATTTTTTTAAAAAACATAAATACAAAGACAGGTCATTCTGTCTGTATTCAAGCATGCCCCTCACTGGCTTTCTCCTCTTCTCATCATGGGCTTAGCAATAGGGTTTATGTTACCTTCAGCCCCTCATCTAAACCATATTAATAAATAGCTCTTCATTATGAAACAGGAATAAAACTTAGAGATTAAGAACTCTGTATTCATATAAAAAACTGTTTCAATGTCCTCACATGAACCTAAATCTTAATTCTTAATGAGCCTTGGGGCCCATCTCCCAAACCTGGAGACACGCCAAATTCGCGATGCTGATAATGTTTTGGCTTTACAGCACAGAGCCTGAAAACCACAGGAGATCACCAATTCCTCCTCACCTCAAAATATGGGTCACATTCAAAACTTTAAATATGCCTATGAAACTCAAATACCTTTTAGTGTCTAAGAACAGGAAAGTCAAGCAAAATACTAGTTGAACATAAGGGCTGGGCATCCATTGACTTCTCCACTGTTCACTACACAGCCAAGTGCTGAACTGATGCCAGGCCCATAGCACTAACAATCAGAATGACATATCTGAAAAATTCTATAATCTACAAAGACTATTTATTTTCCCTTACCAGATGACATAAGTGACATTAACTTGCAAGAAGAATCACTGAAACACCACATATACAGCAAAGGCTGTTCTTCATACCTCACAGTATCACTGACTCAGAGCACAGACGTTTTATTATTCCACAGCATTACACTTGTACTGATCTGGCACATAGCCAGCCCTTCTTGAAAACTACTTTCATGTCAGCCCAAAGCTTGGTCAGATGCACTAGAACCAGATGCACATCCAAAGAAACTGCTTTTTGAGAAAATTCAGCTCATTCATCACCAACAACATGAAGAACACAAGTTAAGGGGATTTCTTACTTATGGAAGAAAATCTTTCTCGTGACAGAATAAATGATAAATTCCATTAAGTAATTCTTGTTCATAATCACTTTCTGTTTGCTCAGATTTATAGCCACAATTCACATATTCTTTAAATACTATTAAAATAATCTATGTGCATGACTAATTTCTCATCTTTTTTATTTTAAAGTAAAACCTAAAAACTTTCTTGTACTTTTTAAGAGCACATATTCTGAGTGTGCTCAGCAGAAGACAACTGCCTTTCCTGTATATTGTCCTACAGAAGAAAAAGTGTAAAACTTTTTTTTTAGTTCACATATGCAATTTTACCAAGATTACTTAAAAACAGTAAAACATCTTTGTATCTCCTCTTTCAAAAACAACAACAAAGTTGCAGAGTCAAAGAGTCACGGTTTCAAATATGCATAGTTTTTGCTCATTTTACTAAGTAACATAATGGCATGTGCTAATAGATAAAAAAACTGTCTCCAAAAAACAAAGAACACTTTGGTAAAGTGCTCATAAGTTGGTATCCAGAACTGTACAGGAAAGTGACGTCCATCTTTAACCACATATAGTTAGCCCTCTCTCACTTTTATATGTGCATGCCATTACTTCTCAAGATACGCAGTTAAATGTTTGTTAGAACTTTCATTCTTGGGAAAAATCAGATTTATTAAGCCTGCATGTTATAAACTGATTTTAGCACATACATAAACCAGACATGCAGCTAAACTGTTCTACATACAAAACTCAAGGTATTATTACACACAATCATAACATTGTTGGACTCTACTGCAAAGCCAAATAACTTCTGCTAACATCCAACTGGATTCAGTTTTAGTTCATTGTTTAAGGGTTTTTGCTGACAATCCACATCCCAATTGTTGTCCTTCTTCTGGTCTGGTCCTGTTCCTGATGTTAGAATCTTATTACTATTAATACAAAATTTCAGGGTGACTGGATTGCTTGATTACAGAGAAAGCTTGAGAGAAAATATGATCCCAATTGTATGTCAGAAGTTTTTAGAGATATACTGGATATATATCCTATTTGGATAATCATATCAAAGCAAGCAATTAACTCTGATTTTCGAAGTCTCGCATCCCTACAGAGACCTCTTTAACTACCAAATGCCCAGCATAAAGGAAGGAATCCTGCAGTAGCACAGCTTGACAAGGGGAGGTGGGAAGCAAGGAGAAGGGCAAAAAAATTGAAAACACATTTGCAAGGATATTAGAGTGGTAACAACTGGGCAAGGTTGCAGCAAGACATGCATTTTTTCTTCTTGTAATAATTTTTGAACTTATTAATAGCAATTGTTGCATGGTTAGAAATAAAAGCAACCCTGACTTCCTTACCTGCAGTTTCAAAAAATGCAACAGAAACACCCAAACCAGCAGGATAGACAGAGAGATAGAATAGGCAGTCAACTTTTTTTGGCAGTCAACCTGAATCCATAGAATAGGAACACCTAAGCATTGCAACAACCAGATCTAATTTATTTCTGATTAATCCTCTAGCTTCTTATGATATCTGGGTCAAACCTAAACATTAAAACTATGTAACAAGGGAGAAAAAAAAATTTGAACACTTGCTGGAGCAGCAATAGGGGATTTCTAGTGATATTTCCTGCCACTGATGCTGTATTCCTGCATTATATAGCTTTCAACCGTGACCCCAGGAAGGCACATTTGCCCACCCATGCAGAAACTCTTCAGTCTTTTCATATGAGAATTTAATTCACAAAGCATGAACAGAGCAAGAACTGCCTCTGCCTATATAGCTATTATATCCCTGCTGAAATCACCATCTG
The DNA here is from genome assembly GCA_013397245.1 of Thryothorus ludovicianus. Classification (NCBI taxonomy): domain Eukaryota; kingdom Metazoa; phylum Chordata; class Aves; order Passeriformes; family Certhiidae; genus Thryothorus; species Thryothorus ludovicianus. The sequence goes on along the minus strand of VZTB01013008.1, from coordinate 533,490 downwards.
CACTGATGTCAGACAGCTATGCTAAAAAAACATGAACTCATTTCAGACAAACAGAAGTCGTAGTCGCTGGCTTCTCAGCACAGCTGGGTGAACAATTAGAGTCACCACTGTCTGGGCAACTGCACAAGTGAGCTTTTGAACAGCCAGAAAGAAGAAAGGGCTTGTGTTGCTCTCATCTGTCGACTTGTTGCTTTATGGCATCCTGAATTGTTTAAATATGCCCCTCAGCTCCTCAGCTGAGTGCGTCAAGCTAGAGAGTTCGTACTGAGGCCAGATCAAAATGCCAGGCACAGCACAAACACTACCAGAGAGGCAGGTGTGAGGCTTGTGGGTTCCTGTGGCAACCATACACATCTGGAATGACTGCTCCACTAGCCAGGATGGTACTCCACAACACATTCATTCCAAGAGCTTAAGCTGTTGGCACTGCACAGTTGCATTCATTTTCATTTATTAAAATATGTGGGTTGTTCCTAGATGTGAATGAATCATTTATAACCAGTGCAGTGATGTCTGCTTGTGTCTGTAGGCTGTCTAGGACATCAAGATTGGGATGAAGTGGAGGCGGGCCTGGCATTACTGTGTATAAGGGTCAAACAATCCTGCTACAGACAGAGAGAAATTCTCTCTACATCCTTTTGCAAAAGGAAATGGACTCTGGCATGCTAACTTCTCCACTCCCTTCTGCAAAACACCTGCAAAGGCAGAAGGTAGCCTGAGATATATTTGGGACATTCAAGGCTTGTTGACTGTGTCCCCACTCCTGACAGCAGTTTCCAGTCCTCTAGCTCCTCAGATCCCTCAGAGCCCAAGCTCGCTTTCTGTCTTCGTTACAAAATACAACAGATGAGGAAAACCCTGAGAGTCACGTGGAAGTTAAGCACAGCTATTCCACATTCACACAAATGTCTGGCTATGAGTTGCCAGTTAACACTATTTGCAGTGAGTACTGTCCTGGGGATGAAAACAGAGGTAAGTTTGCTTTTCTCTAAAACTTCAACAAATCAGATAAAACCTGACCAAAAGCAATGAGTTCTTCCATCTTTAGAAACCAAGACAGCTATAATTTATTTCTTGTCTTCTGAAGTTGTCAGAGACTTAGATCAGGTTTTCATCTACTTGTTGAGGTCAGCTGTGATAAAAACACAACAGACTGGAAGGGAGCTAAGACAAAGCTTGTATATCACATTTTTTTCATTAGGTACCCTGGTAGGTTTCCGGTAAGTCACAAAGTACCCACACAAAAAAACACAGAAATATTGCTTGTGGCAGCTTTACAGTGCTTCTTCATTGAGCAGCTGATAAAAAATTAACTATCAATGCTTCACTTGCCAAAGTACTTTTTGAAGATACTTTTAAAGTTCTCAGTGTTAGACACAAAAATTTCTGTTAGTTGTCTATTTTACAGTGGACTTGGAACCAGTGAAGAGTACACTTCTACTGCTGGTGCAATAGTTTGTTTGTCATCAAGAAACCAAATTTGAAGGCCAGTTTGGTTGCTTTCTCAGTAATGCTCTGAAGCCTAATAGAGTTTTACACACTAGCTACAGCTTGCTAACCAAGAGCAGGATGCAATACAAACATTGTGGCTTTTAAGATTTGAGGCTGAGGAGACAGATTCCTTCAGGCTGATTTGCACTGATCCACAAGTGGTAAATAAGGACAAGCAATTTGCTCAATATCACAGAACAGTTACATATCATAACCAAGTGCTGTCCCTTAACCTGGTTATTGCAGGAGCTCACAACCTTCTAAGAAATACATATTTATTAGTCTCATTAGCAAAACACTAGTTAGCTAAGCCTTCCATCTTAAAGATTTACAGCATTTAAATCAGACTACCTCTGCTTACTTGTAGATAAGATTACAATCTAATCTTGAAATACACAGCCCTTGCTTTTCATGCAACACAATTCAACCTTAACATTTAAAGAGCACTGTGAACTGATTCAGCACACAGCACTTCCCTTCAACATAGAGAGGAGAGAGATCTTGTTCAAGAGGCAACTCTTAAATACAAAGAGGGTATGCTCCTTCTGAGTTACACAACTTCTGATCAACAATAACAACTACTTCCCTCCTCTCAAAGCCACTCCTCAGCAAAGACACGCAACGACAATCAAAATAGATCACATCATTTCCTTTATATTTTTCACCTTTAAAAGCTAAAGTTCAAGCTGTCTGATTAATGACACCAGTAAGACATACAACTGTATTTACACAAGTAGGTATTGGGTCTGTGGTAAGCTACCTAGAGCTGAGTTACAGGATATTAGCTCAACTCTACTGCTGAAAACAGCTTCCAAGTTCCAGTACCTGGAACAGTATAAAATTTTACCAATAGCTGCAATTTTCTGGCTACACATCTCAGGAGATCTTTGTAACTATAGATTCAGTTCTGCACAAGTTTCATTATTCTGGTGTGCAAATACAGATTTTTTCAACTTCAGAGAAAATCCTGGCGTGTCCAGGGAAAGGCAAAGGTGACTCAGATCAGCCAACCTGATTTTCAAAGGACTGAGGGCATTAGGACACATTTCCAAACGCTCTTAGAAGCCACCAGCTTTGGCATGTAAACCTACAACAAAGTTTTGGAAGACTCTTCCCAAAAACTAGCCATTAGAAATACAGAGAGAAATGTGCAAAAGCTAACTTGTGTCTCTCATCCAAAAATTACAAAACACGTCATTGAAACACACCTTCAGGCAAAATTTAGAGGATGCCTAACCTTTCCAGAAACTATTAAAGCAGCTGTGTATTGATGGTATTCAGATGGCTAACTCCTGACAGTGTTCAGACTTGGAGTTGGTCCAAAACACCTCATTGTAGCAGAGACATCCACAGGCAGGTGTGGAACACCATTTGCCAATCTGTGGTTAACAACATTAAAAAAAAGGAAACCAAAAAACAAACATAATTTTTTTTTTTTTACATAACTCGGCTGAGGAGCTGGGGTGGAGTGAGGGAAGCACTTCGTAAAACCTGTTTTCTTTAAGCCACATTTCAACTTTCATTGTAACAATAGCTTTGGCACTGAAATGATATTGCAGTGAAATACCACTGTGCACAATGTTAAAACTCTCGAAAGGAAATCAACAATGGGACATACAAGCTAAGGTTGTTTTCTACTCTAGTCAAGATTGCATTCAAGGCTCAAAACTGTAAGCATTACTTACTCACACAGAAGAATGCCGTTTTCTAACCCAGAACGAAAATCTTTCTCACCAAAACTTCTGCCCGTCACTTGCTGCAAAAGGGGGAAACAAAAGAGTGACATCTATTAGAAAGTATGCTTTACAAATGCAATTCATAATACTCAGAGCAACTGCTGTGTAAGGAACTGCTGAGCTTTACAGGCCTTGCAAAGGACTAAGTCATGTCCATTTCTCCTTCCCATCAAGTTATTTAAAACATAGAACAAAGTATTTGCTCTGGCCAGTGCAATTGCAGATTACAAAAGAACTCTTTTTATAGCAGTAAAAACTAAAAATGACAAAACAAAAACTACAACACAATTTCCAAATATTTTGGAAATTTTATTTTATAGTGCTTTGAATTTTAAAACTCTTGCATTTAGACAAACTATGTATTTTTATAGCTTTTTTTGGACCACGTGAAACATTTTGTACCAGTCTTGAACTTGTCATCTTTATAAAATAAGCAAAAGCAATTGAAAGCACTGGCATGTGTTATAGTCCTTCAGACACATGCCTCAATACTCCTGGTCATATTAAAAGATACTTCACATCAGCAATTCAGCCATGACTGTTAAGAGAATACAAACTCAGCTAAGGGCCTCCCCAGGTACACTTGGACCAAGAGGTACACTTTGCCTCACAAGCTGTTAAGCCAGGCTGTGCTGCTTAGGAATGGATCATCTAGAAACCTTCCATCCAGGAAACCCAATCTTGCCTGAGGGTGCTGGATGCTACCAGCATGACTGAACCCCTGTTTATGACTCACTGCTGTGTTGACAATGTTTTGACATTCATCCTCATATCATTCTCAACAGACAATATGTTCAATTAAAAGTAAAGAATACTTTTTATTATCATCACAAAAATATATATATAAATAGTTACTACATTTAGAAAGCACTGAACAGAAAAAGTACAAAGGAAAAAAAGGCTCCAATTGTCCTGCAGGTCTTCTCTTTACCCAGGCAGAACATTTACCAGATGCTCATAGAGTTCTCATGGCTTGCATCCAATGTTTCAGCAAGACCCGTGCTCTGGGTGCTGCTTCCACCATAGAGAACAGTGACTTGGGGACACATTTGTCATTATGTCCCTGTTTTCTCCTTGCTGTTATATTCAGATATAAGACCCTTCCCCTTCCTAGTTTCCTGTCATAAATACAGCAATTTATAAAAACTGACAAGTTTGGCACCGTCCCACAGGATTAGCGAATATATTGGAAATGCTGGTTATAGCTGTGCAGTCCTGGACAGAGAGCAAAACTTTTTAAATTGAAATGCAAATGCAAAGCATCAAATCTAATTCTTCACTAAATTATAAACATATTGTTTTGTCCAATGTGAAGGAGGTTCTCCCATACTCTGGAAAATGTATCATAAGAGCACCAGTGGACAATCATGTCTTATGCAAATGCATAAAGTAGAACAAGGCACTGTGTTGCACTCATATCACTGAAGAAACCACATGTAATTTGTAGTAAATGACCTTTAACCATTTAAACTATATCTAATCATAGTAAATCATCTCTAATCTTGATCTGCTGGGACACAGGGAAATCATGATAATAAAACCATTAGCATTTGGGATGAATTATAGGTAGAGAATATCAAACTGACTTTTGTTTCATCCACAAGATATAGTACAGAAAGGAGTAGGAAGAGCTGCTTCATAGCAGCGTGACTTCAAGTGGTCTTTTCATTAAAGAAAAATTACTGTAATCTTATTTCATTCCTCAACCAAATGTCCCAGATATGGAGATCAAGCATTTTTATGCATTTGTTGAAGACCCTCATTTAGCAGGGAGCAGTACTGAAGCTGTTACCACAATTTAGGTAGGACTCTACCTGCCAAAAGCTGTCACATGAATACTGCTGTTATTACTGATGATGTAGGAAGGTTTCATACATAACTTCTGTCTGCACAAATAAAATCATGAAATACAGATGCACAGCTGGCACACAAATTCATCCAGTGAGAGGTACAACACACACTGACAGGAGGTGAGGAAAGACAGGAAGGTCCAGGAACAGTGCACGTCTGTTTGAAAAGGAACTGGAAGTAAATGAGGCATGGCAAGTTTTATGCCTCTTCTAGATGATGCAGCTGCAGAGGGAAAACATTAATCACCTACAAGTCTCCTGGTTTAGTCAATTAAAATGTAAAAACAGTTCAACAGAAAAAGGTTAGAAACTAAAAATAAACACGAGTACGACATTATAAATGACAAAGATAAACCCAAAATGGGACTGAGAGAAGCAAGAACCTGGATCCACCTTTTCCAGAGGAAATGAGACTCAATTGCTTGGCGTACGCACACACACACATCTCCCTCTCTGCAGGGGCCACTTTGGGCCATACCCTCATGAACAACTACTGCAGGCCCACAGGCCAACCTGGTGCACATTGCTGAGATAACCTCTGCTCAGCACACCCAGAGCAGGAGGAGACAAAGAGACTTCAAGCAAAAGGATTGGAGCTCTCATATTTGCACACAAGGAATCCCACATAGCAAAGTGCAAACTTCACTCGGACTCCAGTAAAAATGAAAGCGTGTACATTAGCCATGATACCACAAAAATGTTGCAGACATGTTCGTGTTATTGATATAAATAGTTGTCTGTTCTTATTAGCTTATCTTCCACCTCAGGAAATAAAAGACTCCAGTTTGCTGGATGAAACTCTGCAAACACTGACACACAGGGACTAAAGGATAGCATTTGCAGTGCTTCTACTGAGCTTCATTGGAAAAAAGGAAATTGTTCATCTGCAACCAGGTACAGAAAACTGCAAAATGGAAGAATAAATCTTTAGCCCATCAGCTTTCATAGCATAGAGAACTGGTGTTCAGAACTGAACCTGCACAAAATCAGTCACGAACAGATGCAATGCACTCTGTATCCTGGACTGCTGTCTTCAAGAAAGTTAAAAGAAAAGTAACACAAAAACCCAAAATGTTAACTGAAAGAACTTTTGAGACCTGGCCTTTCATTGCAAGGCCGGGTTTCCAGACCACCACATCTTACATGCTTTGGAGACACAACTCCATCTTCCACCTTGCACTCTTCCCACCCTACTGGTACAGACCAGCACATTTAGGCAGTGAAGGAGGAAGCAGAATAGAAGGAAGAGTTCCCCAGCCACTCTGTAATGGCAGTGTACTGCAATTCTTGCAGTGCCACCATGCCAAAGTAAGAATAAAGTACCTTAAAGACAAAACACAAACTGCATCTTGCTAATGATTAGTAGAATAGCCTCCCACTTCTTTAATAAATTCTATAAAGCTGAGTGGAAAAAAGTTGCATTTCCTTGTCACACTAGAAATTAAAAATAGAGAATAGAAGCAAAACAATATAATTTATTACTATGTGCTTCATTTATGTGAGGAGGCATTGTCTTTATTCATCATCTGGATATTTTCTTCTCTGTAAAAAGCTACAAGTGTCGCAACCAGGGCACTTATTTGAGTGCCAGGTGCATTTCTCAGTTTCCCTGTCACTTAAAAACAGAAAATTACCCTAAAATGAGTAACAAAAGTTTTTCATGGCAACAATTTTAATACATATTTGCATACAGTAACACTTAGCATATATTGTATTGCTGCTGATTAACCCTTTTGTTCTTTGCAGTTGCATATGCTAAGAAATTTATATCATCAAGGATGGCTATACTCCAGCCACTAACCATTGCCATATTGTACAACTTTATTTTCACAAAGCTTCAGTTTACATTGTTTTCTGTGCATTTTATATTGCTGCTGGTGCTTCCTGAGATGGAGCTTGCAAAGTCTCTCATGTCAAAACAGCTTAGGGGCATGAAAAAGAAAAGGTGACAAATCAGTGAACAGATGCTGGCCTCAGGTGAAATTTATCTAGGTCAACAAGATGTAAGTAGTTGAATAAACACTTGGTCATCAGGGATAACACACAAAAAACAGTTTCATTTTCTATGTTCACTGCCATGTTACGCAGTGAAAAAAAATTAGAGACACAGCAAAAAAAGGCCTTTGTTTCTCATTACATGTTTTTGAGAGCTTATGAAGCATGACAGTAAAGAAAGGAAGATTTTCAAAGAGTTTCATAAGCTGTTCATTTCTTCATGAGTATGATGCCTTTCCATTTTGGGCAACCATTATTTACCATTAAATAATTATTTTTCTTAAATGAAAAAATCAGGCCCTGATACTTAACTAGGAAGATATAAAAACAAGGCTTAAACTGTAATAATCAGTTATGTATATAGAAAGCATTGGATTGTACAAGCAACAGGGAATATAACCAAATACAACCACCAAAAGAAGCATGACAGCTTTTAGGATATAAGGATTTGGCTCCTCTAGAGTAATGAATTCCTACTTCCCTGTTTCTGAGTTGTAATCTGAGCTAATAAGATGAATACACAAGTTAAATTCCATTTTCATATAGCATAGGCAAGAGATTTCTGAAGTAAACAATGCTGACCAGTTAAAGCCAGCTTTGCCTTTGCTGCCCAGAACTGCACCACACTGCTATGACTGTGATGGAGCCTGGAGACCCTGCACTGGCTCCTGGTTTGGCCACCTACCGAGCATGCAATGTCTGCCTGCAAAAGAGGACACAACACATCATCCAGGCATGAGTTCCCTCTCTCTTCTGTCACAGAGGCATTTGGATTGCTAAAATCATAGCAATGTAAACCAGTCCCAAAGAGCTTTATTACAAATACTAGGAAACTAGTTGATTTAGTACAGAGAAACGTGAAGATTGCTTGAATGGAGTTTTCCAAGGTCAACGACCACTGGTCTAACATTCCTGGCTTCCAGGAAAGCTGAATGATGACAAGCACTCTGCTTAAAGCCTTCGAAGCCTTTATAGTATTGAGGTTATTTACTTCTGAAATCAGTAAAAGAGCAAACAAATATCTGTAGTGTGTAATTCTGTTCTCAGGGGCAAAACCAGCATGAGCTCAGAATGACTAATTTAGCCAGCAACGAATCATCTGAAATTCTGTGATACAGAACTTTAAAATTTAAAGAATATATGGGAGAATGAGGGGAGATTTCACACTTGGGTAGCAAGATAAATCTGCAAAGAAAGCATTTAACATTATTTTTAGGTCTTCCATTTCCTAGTCACTTAAGTTTAACTGCAGTTTGCAAAGGTTACTACCTGTGCTGAAGTCCCTTTTGTTCTTTTCCTCTGACTTTTCACCCTCATATTATTCTTTAATGAGACAAACAGCTGACTTGCTCTTTTTTATATTTCATATAAACTTCATCTGTTCTAGCAGCAATAGAATAAAATAGCATATTCTCCCCCATTTGCTTTAAATTCCCTTCTACCACACTGCAGATCAGGTCAGCTGACAGTCTGGTGTCAACATATAGCATCGGAAAACATACTATATATTTTTATCTACTGATGAAAACACACTCCCCTTTGGTGGGCCCAATTCTATGTCCTCACTAAAGGAATAATTTATTTACTAAGGGATGCAAGTCACTGCCTTTTGTTTTCCATGAAGGGAACAACAACTACAAAAACCACAACAGCTGGGGTTTTTTCTGATCCTTTGCATAGATTAATGAGAACATGATCCTATGAATGGACACCTATATTTAAAGTGTAGACTAAACTGGTTTAGTTGGCACTTTGTTCAGGAGGCATGACAAAAGAAATACTGAGAGAGTAGTACATATCACCACCAGCAGCAGCTATTACCCTATCTAAGGCTTTAAAGCTGAGTTTGGGAAGATTTTGTCCTTGCTAAATCCTGCCCACCACCAGAGCTTTCCACACTGAAATTCTACATTGCTAACAGTAATATTAAACACGCAGGGTTGCCATACATTGCTTAGATTCCTGATCTTGCACAGCTCTGCACATTTCTGCCAGGACATCTGGTAGTTTAATCTTGTTTGGCTGGCAAGCTGCTAAGGAGTGTTAAAATTTAATGATAGAGTAAAACCAGCTTCATTTTCATCTCGCCTCCCCAATGCTGTTTGTATACATTTCCAGGTGCATTGCCAGATATTGCAGCCTTCCCTGTGGGGTGGGGTGGGGCAGAAAACATTTCAGTCAAGGTAGAACATTTTGTGAAGAAAGAGAACAAAGAGCAGGAAGGGAACATAAAACCAACTTCTGTCAGATTTCTCTTGGCTGCAGCATATGCCCTGAAAGCTTCACCTAGCATCAGGTCATCTGCTACATCCAATTTGTATTTGACAGTCAGTAGATTGGCATTACATTGTTGTTTTGTAGGCAACCAGACTCTTATCTCCAGTGTTATTGAAATCAGGTACCAGACGACAGACATGACAAACCATCCCAAGGTGTTTTTAATCAATTGTTCAATTTAGGGTTCTTTTTATTGCTAAAAAAAGATAATAATTTTTAAAAAATTTAATCCCTTATTTCCTATACTGTGGGTTCCATCATCACTTTCTTAGTTTTAATGGGAATTAAAGAAGGGGAGAATGGTAGGTTTTTGCCACAGATTTATCAGTAAAGTGGTCATAGTACTTCTTGAGTGGGGAGAAGGAAGACGAAGCACTATTTCAGGAAAATAACTTGTATTTGGTGGAAAGTGCATCTTACCATACATTCTTTAGCTGTTTGCTCCTTTCTGTAAAAAACAAGACTTCATGCAGATGGTCAGAGGAGCAGAGATCAGAGGAGCACATATGATGTGAGGTCAACAGGTACAAGAGACCAGAAGACAAGCACGCACCTCCTCAGTCCAAGGCCCTCACTGAATCTAGTCCTGTCTGTCTGGAGAGTCTGGCTTTATGCTCTACACTGCCTGGAGACAGCTCCCTGTTCAGCTGTCCCTTTAACTACTGAATAATCTAGCCTGTGTCAGGGTGAGCCAGTACACAGTTCCTGCACCTCTAAAGGGAAGAGGAGCAGATGACTAGTGATTATCATCACCAACACTTTCCCAAGGTCTTACTTTCTTACCCAACCAGGCTAAATAAGCAGTCTGCTCTCTGACAAATGAAAGGCTAATTAAAGTTAGCATGAATTTGCTTTTTGCATTATTCTCTGGGGCTTTCCATGGGCAGACAAGCGTTCACACTGCCTTTTATTGTACCTCTTCAGTTACATATGGAAAGAAAAGTGTATACAGGGAACTAGTCTCAAAAGCAGAAACTGTTGATTCAGATCTTATTTTTTCCCTAACTAATCCTTCTTGAAGCTGGAATCAGTACTGATGGAGGGACGTTACTCAAGCCCTGACTACCAAATACAGAGTAGCTCTCCCACCAGTACCTATTTGCCTCTCATTTTATCACCAAGTGAAAGATGTTTTTTTTAACAAAGGATGGGAGAAATTTTTCCTCTGTCTCAGGTTGATTACATTAGCAACTCTCCAGCAGAACAGGAAATTTGGGTTCTGGCCATCTCTAAAAAAGTAAAGAATTAAAACAGACTTTTTTTATCCTTTGACTCCTTTTTCTAGGTCTACTATCCTATGCTCCTGAAAAACTGCACCTCCAAGATTTATGCTATGCTGTATCATCTATATGTTGAAAATGAAGCATCTGTTAATAAAATAAAATCAATTTTCTCTCCTCCAGCTTTAGAAAGTTTAGACAGTCCTGAATCAGAAGTGTTTAAAGCTCTGTCAGTTACAGCTGCAGACGCAGAGCAAAACACAACACAGGCAGCAGACTCCTCGCTGAACCCAACATCTTGTCTCACCCTCAAAGCAATGAAGAGATCAACAGCTCTGTGGGGGATGATAGGATCACTGCAGTATCTAGATTTGCTAATCCCCACTTTACTCTGCTTTAACCTATTTTACATTAATCGCTGCATTTATATTTTACAAGACCACTGCACTACTTCTTGGACAAGCAGTTTTTGACGCCAGTGTGTTGCTTTCTGCCAGGAATGTGCATCTTGGCAGACAACTTCAAAACTGCACACATTTAAAGCTGCACAGAAACAGGAAGACAAACATACAAGATGCTCCAAGTTAGAGAGGCCCAGCACTAGAAGCACTTCAGCCTGTCATTAACCACTGTCAGAGAGACTACCAACGCTCAGTACTATTACTGAGATTTTGCAATGAAAAACATCTGGTAGGAGACACCAGCTTCCCTTTTTGAAGAAATTAAGTGTTCACTTGAGCAAAACATTATAAATTTAACCATCCATTTAAAGATGACACTCAATATCTTAGGTCTCAGTGAAGCTTCTGAAATGCCAATGATAAGCATCAGTAGGCACCAGTCTACCCTGAAGCTTTTAAATTTAATACCATTAAGTCATTTCAAGGAAAGTCCACATGTAAAGTGTCCCATTTACAGTCTGTGCAATTAAAAGATATATATCTCTCTATATATAAAAGTATAGCTCAGCAAGGCATTTAAGACTTGACTTTCCAGACAATAAGCCTGGAAGGCCAGAGCAAGCAAAGCAGGAAACTGTCCACAGGGAATAGAGATGTGTCATACAAACACTGCTGAAAGGCGTAATTCTATCTGCTATCAATACAGCTCGGCAAAACTTTGCTCCTTTCAAATAAAAGAGGTAAACCACAACAGTTCTGAGAACAATATCTGAGCTTCTTGGATATTTCTTCTCTACTCTGAGTCCTCCCTTGGCACATTCTCTAGCAGGAACAGGGCTGAGTGCCATGGTTTTGCAGTCACTTGCAAACAAACTGCAGAATTACCAGCAGGTAGTTTTAAACAGGAAGGCAGTGCATTTCAAAAATCACAGATTTTTGAAAGAAGAAGAATGAATCCACTTTCCTGCAGAAAGGAGGCAAACCTTAATTCAGTCATACCCTTTTGAGATCTTTATTAATAACTCTTTGCAAGTAGATCTACTTTGTCCCTGCCTCTGTAGAGACAGAGTTAAGGAAAAGTGTTCCTACTCTGAATGCTTTTCCAGCTAAGCCAGTTTTTAAACATTTGGCTACCAAGCATGGATAAAACTAGAATCACAAGAATTTAGGAGGGCACACAGTCAGGACAGCAGATCCCAATTGACCCAAGAGATATCCCATACCATATGGATCATACTCAGCAATAGAACCAGAGGGAAGGTTGGTGGGGAAGCTGCTGCTGGGGGACTGGCTGGGCATTGGTAGGTTGCTGGTAAGAAATTGTTTTCTATTGCAACACTTGCCTTTATTGGGGTTTATTTATCACTCTTTGTTATTTTCCTACTCATTACAATGTAAGATTATTTTATTTCAATTATTAAACTATTCTTATCTCAGCCCATGAGTTTTCTCATTTTTAGCTTTCCAATTCTCTTCGCCTCATCTTCTGAGGGGAGTGGGTGAGCAGCTGTGTGATGCTTAGTTGCCAGCTGGTATTAAAACACAACACAGTCACAGAAAGAACGTTGCCATAAGCAAATAAAACCACCCGAAACTAAATAGGAAGGTATGGTGAAACAGAACAACTATTTCTCTCTAAATTATGATGATATTACAAGCAGATAGAAAACCCACTGCAGCATCTACTGAAATAAACTGGTTTTCTATTGTCCCCAACTCTTCTCCATGGCTCCTTTGACCCAGATCCTGAAGACAGGCAAAAACCCAGCAAAAGGGAATAGTGACTGCCATTAATGCTCCAGACAAGAGAAACACTGCAGAATATCTAGAATCAACTGATGTCTCAGAGCATATGGACATGAGCTGTTGTTAGATTTGACTATCTATAAATAGAAAAGGAAGTACTTCTATAAGATTTCAAACCACAGCTTATTCTCGAAAAGACGCTTCCAAGAGCCATCAGCATCTTAAGCAGAACTAAGAACCTCTCTTTATTTCTCTCTCCTCCTCCTTCTTCTAAAAATTACAATTTTCCCCAGTTAAAGAATGTTTAGACCTATCTTTCAACAGATTGGTCCCACAGGAGCTAGGGATCTTGCAGTGCATTATGAGTACTAGAATGAAAGCCATTTTTCATTCATCTGATTTAGCTGAAATGGAACAGTTGCAAATAACAGTAACAGTAACAGTAACCAGTAAGAGTTTTCTGCTAAATGGAATTCATAAATCAATACTGTCCCCTGCAAGATAAACATGTAATTTACTCATCCTGAGCACCAAATCAAGACCTATTTACAAGGTTGCCCCTGAGTCAAAACGCAGCAATGTTATACAGGGCAAGTTGTTGCTTTTTCTCCTCTGCTGCTGCAGATACAGGGAGCCTTTGTCTGGAGGACACAGAAAGCAGAGAGAGAAAAGGGAGGAGGATTGATGATACACACAACAATAATAAACACTGCTCCTTTCTATTACTAGAGCACCTGCTGCCTCCATCAGTTCAAGCTCATCCATTATGCAGCACACCAGCCCTGACAGCTCCAGAAGCACAGCTCTGAAGACATGACAGACCTGACCAGGAAGCAAGACACAGAACCAGCATATCTCATTATCAGATCAATGAGCTGCACTGGTGCTCATTCTCTGCCCTGTTTATTGTTGGGTGAAACAAATACTAGGAATCTTGTTCAAGTATAGTCAGAGCAATAAAAGAAATTTGCCTTTTATAAAATTTAACAATTTAGCATTATAGAAAATAAATTCATGAAGAGGAAAAAAACCCTGACAAATATTTTAACTACTGTTACTTTTTTTTTTTAGTCAGAGTGGAAATCATGTAAGGTCTAAAATGGATTGAAAGGAATGTAATTATTTCACCATAATGCTTTAATAGTAGAAAAGGAGACTATTAAAAATACACTTAATATTTCCAATCTAAGCAATAAGAGCTGCAAGTTTCAAAACATTTGCTACATTTCTACAATTCCAAGGAATCTTTTCAATCGGACACTTCCCTGACAGAATCAGACCTGTCCTAAGGAGACTTTCACTCTCTCTTACCAATCCAGAGTACCCCACTCATGTCAAAAGAGTAACTCAAATGCTACATTAAACATGAAGCACTGGAAAGAATCAACACTGAAAAGAAAAGCGCATTTAAATATCATCAGAGTTGGATTACAAGGCATTTTTAAGAATTAGCTAATTTACAGTTTTCTGATGTCAAACTGAGAGGAAAAGGTATGATTGACTGAAGTCCTTTACCAACACATTGGTTTTCCATAAACCTCCTGACACTCATGTACACTCAGCAAACTCCGTCTAATTTGAAATTTAAAAAATTCATAGATTTTGAAAGTCATTAATTAACAATATAACTATATTATAAAAGGGAAATATTTTCTTTAAGTTACTTTCCTAAATAGGTTGTTTTCAAATTTAACATATTATTCAAATAGATTAAATTAAAGGCAAATAAATAAAATCAACTTTCTCTGTTCCTTTTCAAAAGCATATAGTACTGATAATGTTATGTAGCACTCATCAGCAATATTGCACGTGCAACCATGGACAAATACTGCTGTCACACAAACTGGAAAATGAACCAGAACAGTCAGAACAAGAATACCTGCCTAATCTACAAACAAAACTATACACAAAGAAAGGGAAAATAAATCAAACAACAAAGATATTCTGTATATCAACCACAACACTCGTTTGAGACGGAATTCACTTATAGGAATTGTATTTCTCTCCTGTTGTTTTTTTAATATGACAATGTATCTGCATGACAGCAGGAGCTTTGTTGTTGAGTTCACAAGCTCAGTTTTTCAATCCTGTCTGTCTGCAAGTGCACCAAAGCTGTATTAAAACCTGAGATAACCTCTGTGATGTTTTAAAAGGGAAAGCTCAGAAGAACCCAAAGCTTCTTTCTCTAGCTAAAATTAAAAGTGTTCCTTGCAATCAGCTGACTTTATTAGGTGCAAATTCTAAACCTCTCATGCTAAATATTGCCCAGCTTAGGCTGGAAGAAGCAGTCACCTACACCAAGCTACCAGGAACAGCTGTTTGATAACAACCTGTCATCTGGAATTAAGGGCAAGTGTTTAAGGCTTCCCATGAGAGGGGGAAAAAGAAAAGGAAAAACACAAAAAAGAAACTGACACCAGTTTATTTGCTATGAAAGCATCATTAACACCTCCCTGATATTTGGACAGTTTCACCTTAACAGTCAGTCCAGTTTCTGAACATTTGCTTATTTCTCACTCCATGACAGGGGCTCAGCAGAATATGAAGAGGTTTATATGGAGCTGGAGAGGCTGCTGGAAACTCTGTTATTTTGCCAAGACTGATCTGCTGAGACATTTGTGACCACCACATGATTTAACTAAGCCAGTTAACCTGTCTGAAAGCTAATTCATCTTCTGGTATCAAGCCCACCTTTGCTGGTTTTGCATATGATGAGAGGCACCAGGTATCTGAGTATGAGCTGTCTCATTTTAGCCAAAACAGGAATATCAGCACACTCTCCAACCATCTGTTTTTACCATACCCTGCAAAGTTGGCCAAATAATTTTAAGCCCAGTACTTCTGTAGTGTTTTGCATACTCTGCACACTGACTCCACGTTTTAAAAAACTGTTAGAAAATTTCTCCCAATTAGCTTGAAATAATACTTGTTTATACTTGTTATTCTCTACCTTTCAAAACACCACTGATTTTTACAACTCAGCAATAAAACAATATATTTTTATGTTAAAAGAAAGAAAGTTAATTTTCCTGCTTCCTCAACACTTAGTGGATGACAAAGGCAAGGGAGCAGAAGGAAGAGAAGGGCAACCAGTGCTAGATGCCTTAATTGCATGGTATTGTATCCCATACATTTTGTGCATTTCACTTTCAGATGAAGTCTGATAAGTTTCTCTGGTTTCTTAAAGTTTTGACGGGCAAAAATAAGAGAAGACACATGAGGATAAAAATAAAGTTGCAGACAGAAAGTACTTTATGCATTAGGAGCTACACATAAGTCTGTTTGATGCAAGTTAACTCCCACAGAAAAGCACAGCTGCTTTCTCCAACAGTTAGAAATCCCATGTTCATGCAAACTCTAGCAACATAAGAGGCCTCACATCATTTATTCGAGTGATTTCATTTTTATCTTGAAGAGCTGACACCACATAATGCAAAGGCATTTGCATTAGTACAAAATTATCAAGTTAAATAAACTATGTCTCAAGAGCTAATTGCCTCTTACTGCCTGTCAGAAGAATCATTATATAATGGAACAAAATCAGATGTCTACTAATATGAAAAAAACAGATTTGACATCAGAAAAAATAACACTATTTTTGTATGTTTCACATCCAAACCACAAGCCAGCAAGTATTCGATTTTTTTCCAAGACTAATAAAAGTTAAATTACTTTGCGGTCTTTGGTTACTGGGTTAAAACCAGATATGCTGCTTTAAAACTTTGTCCTTATGTAGCAGGGTTTACAATTTAAACCAGATAGCAAATTCAAATGAACATTAAGACATTTGAAGCTGGGGTTTGAACACTGTTCAGCACCCCTCTGCCTAGGTCTGAACTGTCTCTTGAGCCATTTCACAAAAGCGCATTCTCTCTATGATTCAGTTATGCCATTTTGTCCCACTCCCTCTCCAGCTTAACTCCATCCAACAAGATGCATTTTGGCCACTTGTTAGAACAACTGAAGCAGGATTCTCTAGAGACAAGCACCAGATTAAATGATCTTGTTTTTTCTGAGTTTAGTAGCTTTCTTTTGTGCTTCAGATAGCAGGGGAAGATGAAATGGCTCTGTAAAATCAAACAGGCAAATTAAACAACAAATATACTGTCCCTTGCTACATCATCAACAGTGATGTCTTTTGCAGTCTTTGCACGTAGATGCACAAATCTGCCTTTTGTGTCTTCTATAACATTTTGCAATATAACCTTTGTAAAGTGGCACAGAGCTGCTTACTAAGACAAAAGGCAAGGTCCAGACTTGCTCAGGGAAAGCCGGTGACCCACATGATCACACAGCACCCATTACTCTTGTGATTTATTTTCATGAAATAAATTCCATGTGGATATTGAGGAAAAAAACCCCCAGTAAACAGAAAGACCAGAAATCCAAACTGATGCATTTAGATGAGCTTTCATAACACCGTATGGAGGAGATAAAACCAAAAGTGAAAATACAAAGCCTGTTTCAATCTATTCCTAATGCTAACTCATGATCCCTTTACCAACATTACCATGACACTCTTCAAAGAGCTCTGGTTTGCTTTGCCACTCATGTACCATTTTTAATCATTTCACTCTTGCTATTACAGTTACAGTAATGCATTTCCTCTAGTTTATCCAGTTTTTTACGCTAAGAATAGAAAAGAAGTATTTCCACTCAGGAGAGAAAATTAATGTCTAGATAAATGTCCCTTGAGCTTCCATTCTGGTTTCTCGTTAATTTTGAGTTAGGCATGTGGTATTTGATCCCAAGGTAATAACAACTATCCCAACTTCTATTAAGATTAGTGAAAACTAAGCCATTCAATTCTCAACAGGGAGCTAACTGTATCTTGACCAGTTCAGCTATTTGCAGACCATTTCTGTATCAGGGTTAGAGAAGGTGTTACCTCTGCTGCTAATAACTCCCATGCAGGGCAAGAAGGTTGAGACTTGCTGCTTCTTTCAAATGCCCTAAAATAAACAAACCCCTTTGTTCCTTCCACTTGTAGTAACAGAAGTGACCAGATGGGAAAAATCAAACAAAGGTTTTCCTGATTATATCCATTTTATTATAAACATCTGTTTTTCTCCAAGTCATTGTTAGATCTTACACAATTTCTTGATGGTCTTATGCATAAGACTATGAACAATCATTTTTATGTCTATGTATATAAAAGGCTTTTAAGTCTTCATATTGTTGATTTGCATTCATTCATCAGCTAAATACAACTAACAATTTAGCAGACAAGATGATCCCTACAACTAACACATTTTACAGGTTTTATCAGTTTGCAAATTCACAGAGCAGCCTCCCAGGGACCAACACTTACATGTCTCACAATCAAAACAAACAACATCTGCAGTCCTCAGAAGATACTTAGTAAACAAAACAAGGTGTGTGCTGACTGCAGTATTAGCATAAACAAATACCACTAAAAAAATTTTTCCTATACTTTTGAAGTCAGAACTATTTCCAGATTCTCAGGAACAAAACACAACCTGAACCTCTGCTCAAAGTCACCTTAATGCCGGGAGATCAGCCCCTAAAAAAAGACTCTGAATCAGTACCTTTCAGAATTTAAAAAAACAGCAATTTGACATAGTCACCAAACTAGATATTAATGAGGCTGTTTGCAATTAGTTTGGAAAAAAGAAACGTCAGCAATAAATCTGCCAGATCTCAGGCTGACTGCAACCCCAGAGAGTAGGAGAGTTGAGAAATATTGGCAGAGCCTCCCAGCATAAAGGCTGAGGGTGTGAGAAAGGAGAGGAAGCGGAAAGCGAAAGGCCGATGGTTTCCCAGCCCCTTCCAAGATGTGTGTCTGCAGAGTAGCCGTACGTGTCAGCGAACCCCCAAGGTTATGCGGCTGCCAAACAAACCGTGAGGAGCTTGTGTCCATGTGCAGCTCGTGTCCATGAGCAGCTCGTGCCTGTGTGCGGCTCGTGTTCATGAGCAGCTCGTGTCTGTGTGTGGCTCGTGTCCATGAGCAGCTCGTGTCTGTGTGCAGCTCGTGTCCGTGTGCAGCTCGTGTCCGTGTGCAGCTCGTGTCCGTGAGCAGCTCGTGTCC
>VZTB01013008.1:465920-514213 GCA_013397245.1 Thryothorus ludovicianus | reverse complement strand
GTCCGTGAGCAGCTCGTGTCCATGTGTGGCTCGTGTCTGTGTGCAGCTCGTGTCCGTGAGCAGCTTGTGTCCATGTGTGCCGTGTGTGTGACCAAGCAGGCCCTGGTGCAGCACGGCCGGCAGCTGACTCGAATCACAAACCTCACTCTCACCAATATCAGCAGCTGCCACATCTAAGCTATGTTGAGTAAATTGCAAACATTTAATTCTATTTTTGTAGTCAGTAAATCTTTAAAAAACAAGTAGCAATTGAAAAAGTCTGAAGAACTTAAACTGGTTTTGAACATTGAACCTAACTAATGAAGATTTTTGAAGGAAGCTGCAAAATAAAAACAAACTTAAATTTCAAAAATGTGTTTGGAAACATTTCAGCTGCTTTTCTTTCTAGTATTTCACATGTAACTATTTGTGGTTTAGCTAGGAATTTTTTAATATTCATTTGATTCAATGAACAGATGCCAAAGCTTCATCTTAAAATTCGCTGTAAGAGTTTAATTTATTTTTGAAAAGGAGGTAATAGGTTTTAAATATCTAACTCTTCTTTAGAAAAAAGCCCAGAAACAAAACTCAGCCAAAGGTCAGGCTTGTTAAACACATATATCTATGAAATTCAGATCAAAACACTGCTTCCTGCAATTAAAACATTTGCTACATTTCCCACTGGGCCCAAAATTCAGTCCTTTTGCTATTGAGACAGAGGGCAAAAATGAACTCTTTTCTAAAACTAAAAGTTTAGAACATCCAGCTGTGCAACTTCTGAACAACACAGAGCCACACCAAATATACACATGCTCTAGAGAGGTCACCCTCCTTGTTACTCATATGACCAAGGGATGAGATAAAAACAGTTATCTGATCCAAAAGTCAGGAAATGCAATTCCCTGTTACAATCTAAGCCCAAGCCCACATTCCAGCAGCTCTGGACCAGCCCAGCACCACCCAGAGCACTGCTGGAGACCTTCCTGAGCCCCTGTCATGCCAGCTTCCAGCACCATCAGCTCCTGCCAGTGCTCCCCTTCCCAATGCCACCACCAGATGCTGAAAGGAACTTTGCAGCCACTTCCAGTCTGACTGTGAGCTCATTAAGGAATTCTAGAGAAAAGTGGAACTCAGCAGGAGGAGGGCAAACATAACAGCCAAAACAAGTTCCCCTGGAGTTATGATGCCTAAGACACAGGTATACAGGTCCAGTTTACATCTCAGCCACAAGTTGCTTGGTTAGACAAAAATCTCAACATATATATTGCATTACACAAACCCAGGTCTTAGCCAGGATTTTCAATCTCTCTTTGCATGGGGACATCTTTTCATTGTTTTTTAAAAAATATTATATTTGAGGTTACCTATTTAATCAGCATATTGTTTAACAAAACAACACACCTTTCACCATCTTTTAAAATCTAATTATTTTTCTAGACCAATCTCATGTAGAACAGTTACTTTACACGAATCAGGCCACCCAATTTTTAGATATAAGCACTTACATATTAGAGATGGAGGCACTCTTGACAACAAAAAAACTGTTCAAATCTGTCAGACTAAGTAGGACGCACAAAGAAAGGAATGTAGGAACCTTGGACTAATAATTCTGTAAAAACAAATGCTAAGTCACCTCAAATGTGTTATTAATTAAAAATAAGTCACTTCTGAAAACTGAGTATTTATTTGGAAGCTCCCTAAAACTACAGAAACAAATAGAAAGCTTTCCCTACAGTTAAGTTAAAATTTCTTTCCCTACATAGAATACAGTGATCATTTTGTTTTAAGAAATTAATCTATGATTCAAAACAAACTACTCTCAGTTCCTGAGGCTTTTACTAGTTGTGCACCTATAAAAAGAGGCATGCAAATAGCATGAAATATATTTCATGTACCAATTTGCATCTGCTACTTCAGTTACTCTCTCTGGAGATGAGCTTTTCTCTACTTCTCAATCAGAGACACCAGCAACTGGCTTTTTTTCCTCATATTTTTCTTTCTCTCTCCTCTCAGAACAATTCTCACCTACTGCAATAGCACTTTTCAGTCCTTCAGAAAACTATACAGAATTCAATTCAGTAGATTCTTAGATCAAGTCACAGCAGATTACAGGATCTTATTTATCCTTGTGTGTGAATAAACTGTTACACAAAATGCAGTAAGCTGGAACCAAGAGATGTAATGGCAATCTCCACCTTCCCTTTTCAAGTAAATACTGTTCCAAGGAGTAAAAAAGAATATTAACATAAGTGTTTCCTCCTCCACTATCATGGCAATATTGCTTTATTTTGCTTTATTCCCAGATGGCCACTTGTGTCATTTAGAGGCTCTACTGGAAAAAATCCTCATGTTTGGAAAGAGCCTTAGAGGCCAAATAATTTTGTCTCAAAGTTGAATCAAATATCTCAAATTAAAAATATTTGAAGTTTATTTAAAATAAAATTCAATAATATTAAAATATTTTTACATTAACCATTGCCAAGAACATCCCTCAGCAGCAGTGGTCATTCTACCCTTAGTAAACCCAAAGAAAAGCACTCCAAAAATAATAATTCAAAATATAATGAAGTAAGTTAAGCAACTTTTCCTGAAATTGTGCTCTGAGCTTCCATACTCTCAGGGAACTAGCTCTGACATATATTGATGCTTTGTTTTATCAACCTTAAAACCCACACTAGCAGTTATACTGATGCAGAATAGCCTAAAATCACTTTACACTGTCTTTGAAGGAGACCATAGGAGGATGCATAGCAGGCACAGACCACTGAAGACCATGATTCCTTGCCTGGAAACCAATAAAGAGCCTCTTTCTGTACCAACATTAGATATGGATTTATTACTGACTCTGTTAAGAATTGGCTTCTATTCTACTTGAAAATCTCACACTGAACTAAATAAGCTCTTTTCTTTAAAAATTACTATTATGCAATAAAGAATTTAGTCTGCTATATGGGTGAATTAAAAACTAGTAGCCCTCTAAACCAAGTGTTACATGCAAAGACAGCTAACCAGCAAAATGCCAAGGCCTACTAAGCCACAGCATCAAAGCTCACACATTTCAACTGTAGCATGAAAAAAGGTCCCTAAATTCCTTGAGCTTTGAAATACTATAAATGTATAGATGATGCAGCAGAATACATCATCTATAGAAGTCCATTTGCATAACACAGGGCTTAACAGGTTTAAAAAAAAAACAAAACAAACCCATAACACCAACTAACCACCCAAAACCAACAATCAAAATACCTTCAAACAGAATACTATGAAAATTTAGGTGGTCCAGAAGATTAACACACCCTTGAATTTCCTTGTGGCACTTGAGAGTCACGCTGCCATCACTAGAGAGGCCACGTGCCTGACACTGACTGTGCCTTGTGCTGCCTTTGCAGCGCCCCGGTTCTGGCCCGTTGGGCCCGTCACCAACAGGGACACAGCAGAGGCCCTGAAAGGAGGGCACAGGCTGACCACACACACCCCAGGGCTGTTCGCCACTTACTGACGGTCAGCTGCTGGTCAGTGAAGAAAAGCAACCTTGAGAGCCTGGAAGAGACTGCTTTAAGCTGACGGCAGGATGAGGAACAGTAAAAGGTGCTTGATCCGGCCTACGAAAGAAACATCACCTGCACAGTACAGGCCAGGTTCTGTAGGCAGCAGGACAAGAGCCGTCTCCAGGCTCCACGCCTATTGATCTGCAGAACAAGAGGGAGATGGCCACAAAGGAGCTGTAACGGGAGCGCTGGAGCTGTGTGCCAGTTCCTGCTTTCCCAGCTGGGCGCTCAGAGGCTGCCCTGGGTCTCTGCTCCAGCCACCCCACGGACACAGGGCCAGCTCGCCATCACCCCCCATCCAGAGCCACACACAGGGGGCGTCTGCCTCAAAAACTCTGCACTGGAGTCAACCGGGGTTTACCACCTGCTGGTTCAGGAATGGCATCTAAAATGCTCCTTCTGAAAGCAGATTTTTAAAACTGAGATAAATGCAAGTTGCAGTTGTCTGCCTATCCCTTATACACCTTTACAAGCTGAAGTTATCTAGTCTGTGTTTTCAACTCCTGGGGTAAGGGAGAACAGTTCTTACGGCTGAACATATTCTGCCAGTTTAATTGCAAGAGACAAACAAAAATAGGGAAAAAAAAAATCCAAGTTGCTCTTTTTTGAATCAAACACAATTCTTATTTCTCCCTCAATTTCTCTGATGACCAATGAACTCTGCAATAAGTTCTGGTGGCTACTTTACTCCCCCTATTCAAGCCCATAACTTGCAATTTACTAAAGCAATTATAATTAACTATTAGCTTCAGGAGATATTAAGTGCTTACCACGTGAATGACTTGTTATTTGTCCCAGGGAAAGAATAGTAATAGAGCAGAATAGCTTCATGCAGTACAGATGAAAATGAAAGAATACGTGTTTAGCAAATACATCAGAGATTCATGTTTCCTTTGGACCTTGGTCCAAAGTAGATTATTAAAAAAATCTCAACAACCCAACAGATCTATTCACCTTTCCCTTTTACTTACCCTTCTGAAAATGTTTTCTAATGTATTCTGTTTATTCCATGTCAGACAAAATCCAAGCACATAAAGACAAATACCTGCATTTTCATTTTCTACTCTCATGAAAGTATTATTATTTTGTTCATCCCAAATAGATAACTAATTTCTTTGCCTTAAAGATAAAGTAATTTATATTCATACAAGTGTCCTCAGTCATATTCTCTCCATCTTAAACAATGCATTTAAAATTTTTATTTAATTTCTTTCTCACCAATATTGTTTCACTTAGTTATGATACTGAAGCCAAACCAGCATTTACTTCATTCCCATTCATTTAGTGGTACCTTTCCCAAATTCATGAAGGTAGCTGTCTGATAAAACAAACAGGGCTCCTTAATAGAGGCCCACCGAGCATTCAGCTGCAGACCATGGAAATCACAGAGAAATTTTCAATGCCAAGCCAAAAAGAAATATCTTTTCACCCTCTTGTCAAACTATCAGGTTAGATTGCTTATTTTGCAGATAATTTTACACAGTGTAATTAACATGCTTTTGTTCTCCTACTTGAGGGGCAGTACAGAAGAATTCTAAATTCCAAATTGTTCAGCAGTATCTCAGCCTGGCTAGGCATATCCTAGATTCTACAAAGTGTTTTATTTAGAAGGCAATGTTGTAAAATGTACTCTGGCACCTTCAACCTACTTTTCACACTACAGAGCAACACTAAAAGGATTAGAGGATTTTACCAGGATGCAGAGATGTTTACCTAGGAATCAGCAGTAGCAGCATAAAAAGACTAAGACTATGCTCTGTGTGTCTGTGTGTGTGTTTTCATCCTCCTGAGTCTCCTTTACTTATGAAATTAATCATCCCTAATAGTAAATTACTAGTGAATGCAAGCTGCTCTTGACAACATGAGAAAGACTAGTGTCTTGATCTTAAGAATCTGTGATACTCCCCACTAAGTGATGCCCTTTCAATAATGACTAACTCTTCCTTTCACCAAACAGACTGGGGGTGGAGGGCAGAATGTGTTGCTCATTTCTTCTGCATTCAGGCAGTTCTGCTGGAGGAATGCTCAAGAAACACCATCCTTCTCTTCAAGCTCTCAGTCACATCTTTCTCTCAGGCAAAGTCAACTGTCTACACCTTCTTTAGCTTGCAAAATAAATACTAAACATATCTCAGGTAAGGATGTCATCTAAAACTAGTAGTCTCTATAAAATAACGGAATTGATTCTGAGTATTATCAGCTTCATTTTGTATCACATGTTTACTCTACCACTCTGTTGATGCATATAAAGGACAAGGTATACTTCCTGTATAAAATCTGTCATTTGTCATTTGGCACCAACTACTTCATTCGGTTTTCTCCAATTAGCAGTGTTACTCTCCATCCAATTAAGGGAACAGGGTATAATTTTAGTTTATGGACCAATCTTGCACATCAAACAAATTTTTTTGTGATCAGATTTACAAAGAATGCATAGACCATAATATTTTGCATTATGTGTGAAATTCCAGATCATTAACCTCTTAAGAAGCAAGCTTCCACACAGCTTCCCTGGACAAAGCTTCAGAGAGGTCTTTCTTATCCACGCTAAAAGTAAATTGGATCATCACCTCAGGAAGCAGCCTGCCTACTGGGGAAACAAGTTGTCCACCACACATATGAGCATCAGCCTATTAATAGACAAAATCACAGTTTCAAGGCAATAAATACTGTTCTTTACAATTCATGCTGATTACAAGTAAATGTAAAAGACAAAGACAACTTCATCTCCCATCAATTCAAAAGCCAGTTCACTGGCTGTTGAAAAGTCTTGCTGTATGAACAGTCAGGAAATGAAGGGGTTGGTATCCACAAGAAAGACAAACTGAAAAGCAAATGCTCTTGAAATATAATTTCAGAATAAATGAAAATTATATTTGGAAATGGAAATGGGTATGTAATCAATTTTTTACACATACATGAAGTCTTTAATAGCAGTATATTTTCAATTAGATTTCAGAGATGGCCTATTTCTGGTTTCCCTTTACAATCTGTGTTAATAATTCTCCAATGAGCCTGGAGCCAAGACATGACTTCTTCCTACATGGAATACATTACACTGTAATAATTATGCATACACTCAGGAGTTCTGTTTTGTACTATTTTTTTTTTTTTCATTCCTTATCAAAATATTCCCAAGGCAGGACTAATTTCTAGCTCACCCAGAGAAATTTTTTCCACTCTTAACTCATTCAGCCTCCTGTTCTTGAGACTGTGGAGCTTCCTGATTGTTAAACAATGAGGAACATTTGGGACCAGGAGAGTTTTTAGTTAAAGGACAACACTGACACAGGAATAGGCACAGTTGTAGATGCAGTCACTGATATATGTTTAAAATATATGTAGAGTTTTTCATGCTGTCTAGTTTTGCATAATGATGTCTCTTCACAAAAACTATCCTAGTGCTGACAACAACCAAGATTTTGGCCACAGCCATATACAGCAAGTTTTCTCTCATGACTACTGTAGATCCATGAATTTGTGCAGTGCTCTTCTGTGTACCTAAGCAAACTCTGAACTGCAAGACATTGGTTTTTGTTGGTAGTATCTCAAGTCTGAAATTCAGAAGTGAATGAAGATACAATTGTGCTTTAGGTTCCTAAGGACAGTGAACCCCAGTGCAGAGGAAGGTCTGACAGGTTAGATAAGCTAAGAATAGGACCAATACAAGGCAAGTAGTTATTTTTCGTCTATCTGGACTCACATAACTTCTCAGGGCTACTGAAATATAATAAAAAAGACAAAGATGAAAACTCAAAACAATAAATTAACAAAGCTGTTTTCAGCAAAATTTTTGGATACTATGCAATAATCTTTGACTGAATACACACATGAAATAAAGATCAATACTGACCATCTGACCTAGCTCTATGCATCTTATACATTGAAAAAGAAAAAGACTGCTGGAAAAGGAGAGCCTATGATTATATATGTAAAGATCACAATATATGCTGCATCTTAGAAGACCAGAGAGGTAAACAAAATACTAACACCAGCTTTTGAGTGCCTACTTTCAACTTCATGCTACTTTTCTTACTACTGCAATGAAGGTTATGTGAAAGGTTAAATATAAATTTAAAGACCTCTTATGAATGTAACACCCATATTAGAATGTTCATTAGAAGTTAATATTGGTAGTTCTTTTTGAACCACGGCAGAATTTGCACACAGAAATCTGAAGTATTCAGTAAGCCCTAACAACTGCAAGAAATTCAGTAAGCCCTAAAACCTGCAAGCTAAATTAAGTGAATGATTAATTCTCTGTAGGTCCTTTGAGAGCAGCTCCTACATACAAACACATAGCCTCCCAAATTATTTCTGTATGAAGTGATTGTAATTCTAAGAAAAAATGTCCAAAATAAGCACACATTTCTGAGAGTTGCTCTGAAATGCCAGGTGGACAGGCCATGTCCAGAACAGGTAGTTTTGATACTTGGAAAAGTAAATATGAGCTACCAAAGAAATCCTCAATTCTACAGCAGTTTTGCTTCATGAAGGACAGAAGTGTTACTTGAAAGATGATGTGTAAACACAGGCTTGATTGACAGATCTTAGATATCTGTGTTTTGTAGAGCAGGTAGTTCAGACAAATTCTGCTACAGGCAAATCAAAAAAGTTGAGTTTAGGCTTTAGGTAAAAGAAATGGTGTGTACAAATAATGAACCTTAAATGCTTTACTAGTCACAAAAAACAAAGCTGTGCTTCAGGCAAGTGGAAGTAGAACAGCCGATGAAGTACACACCTCCAATGCATTTTATGTCCCATTTTGTAACAAACAAAAATCAGTATATGACATCACTAAGGATCAGTTGTATATGAAATCAATAACTGATCAGTTATGGATCAGTTTACATATAAAAGTAAATAAATCACTTTTATGTTTTATCAAAACAGGTTACAGTAGGCACCATATTCCCTTTGATTTCACATTTTGGTGCTTATTCACAGTAGAGAGGAGTGAAGAATCACAACTGCTAGAAAATTTTTACATGAAGATGATTGCATAGACCAAAAAGGTCCTGACCAAGCAGGCCAATGTAGTTGGAGAATTCTTTGTTAAAAAGCTCCACAATCCAGTCCACACAAGGACTCTTGGCCTCATCTCTCAGATTCTGAAGCTGACAACCTGAATCCTCTGCTCTGCTGTTTAAGGACTGCTAAGAAAATCTTGCATCTTTCACTAGTTCATTCTTTTGCACTAGTCATCATCCAACATGGGCAGCAGCTGGATAAACAGAGGTTTGCACTGAACAGAAAGATTTGTTTTGATTTGCAATAAAAAACATTACTGGCCATCACAGCTCACCTGATATGGAACCAATAATAGTTTTAAATGTCAGGCATCAAAAGAATCTAAGCACAGAATCCAGCCCGAGTTCTGGCACTTATATACCTCTGAAGACACACTCAACAGAGAAATACTTCCCACTTTTGCACATGTAGGACTACTCATACCTGTGTTGCTGTCCTGACTAAAACAAGATTCAAAAACAATACTTGTCCTAAAAAAAGAGTTAGGGAGGGGTTTTTTGCTTTGTTTGTTTTTTTTCCATGAGGAAACAATAGTTCTCCTTAAAAGGAATGCATTCTCTTCCCATTTCCTTTTGTCTGGGGTTTTATTACATACCTAATGGACAACTATGGGCGCTTGACATCTTCAACCACCTCATTCTCAATTAAAGGCTTAAAGGCTGCTTGTGGACAGAAGCCAGAGAAACCATGTTCTGATCTTTATGGTCTTTCTTATCATTCCTTACTGCCTCACAAAATAGGTATCCCAAACAGAACCAAGATATATAAAATAGCTGTGAACCTATACAAGCCCAGCTAATGATAACTACATAAAGTCAATCACAGGATAGTTTTCTGTATAGCATGGCACAAATAATCAGACGCATTATGAACATCTTCCTCTGCATTTAAACAAAAAAAATTTAAAAATCAAACTAAACAACCAAAATAAGCTCAGCAAAACACACTAGGTCCTGTCACTGTGTCTAAGAACTAAAATGCAATGTAAGGCCACTGCAAAGGAAAGGGCTGTGGACACCAGCAAGATGTACAGTAAGGGAGAAAGCAAAATGCAAAGCACTAGCATGGCTCATGTAAAGGAAGCTGGGTGACTCCCAACAGTAGTAAGGGAAGAAGAGCAAGCATGGATGAAACAGTGTTAAGTGTACTTGCATGTGGCTGGATGGATACTGATGTACCAGCCAGGAGGTCTGCAAACTTCCTAACAGAGTCCTAAATCTAGGAAGAAGCCTACAGAAAGACACAAAGACTGGAAGGACCAGCCTTGGTTACAATATGCATCTGCTGAAAAACTCCAGTAGTAAATGGCCACCAACTGAAGTTACTAAGTTAAGTGATCTTTCTGTCCAATCTGTTTTCCACCTATCCAGACTTTTGTCAAGTGCTTTCTGATTTGTCTTAAAGAACACTATGGGAGACAACATCAAAAATCAAGGAAAAGAACATTCACTGCACTGCCCTCAGCCACTGAGCCAGTTATCTCACCACATAACAAAAGCAAGTTAGTCAGCCAAAATTTACCTGTGAGAATTCAAGCTGACTATTTCTAATCACCTCCTCATTCTTCATAGAGCCTCAAACAGCTTCCAAGATTATCTGTTTCTGCCATAATCTTCCTGCAGACAAAGGTTAGGCCAGTCCTCCTGTACCACTCTCCTTCAGATTAGCCTCAGATCACTCCTACCAGTTTCCTGAGCAAGCTGAAGTCTGCCATCCTGAAGTCCAGTTGGTTCCATTATTATCTTTCTTTTCACTGACAATTTTAAATGTCATCATTTCACAGCTGCAGCTGCCAAATTTGTTATCAACCCAAAATCCATTCTTAACTACTCAGGAGTAGTGGGTCTGACAGAACAGCTTTGCTAGTCAGCAGCTGTTCAGCACCAAAGTCAAAAGACTCAAAACCAATCACCAGGGATATGAGCTGCAGCTTCCAGCCAACAGTTCCATCATATGGAAAACCATATCGGTTTTGCATAAGATCTGGTGAGCTGACAGTTAGAAAGCACAACACTCTGGCTTTGCTCTTCTCTTGTGATGCATAGAGGAACCAGCTTTATGAAACAGAGGATTCAACACAGAATATTTCTCAGACACAACTTCAGGCATGACTTCCATAAGCATCCAATCTACTTTGAGCAACCATCTGAATTCTTTGGAGGCTGAAGGCCTTAATTCATGTGAATCAGGAACATGCACTTACATCAGTCAAGTTTTTCATTATTCTTAAGAAAATGGAAAGAGAAGAAATGAAAGAGGCAGTCATGGGATTTGACAACATAGTCTTTGTTTATCCCTTTGAGAATCTCAGTCTCCAGCACACAGAATTTTCAGAAGGGTTTGACTGTCACAGAGGAAAACAGGGTCCAGATGTCCACTACTCAAATAGCAGAGCCAGTGTAAGAGTTGTTGGGGAGACAGAGTGAAAGAAATCTGGTATATTTATGTTCTGTTTGAGTATTAAAATATGATTGTCTAATGAGAAATCTGAATGAATGTCTGGACTTTGACAACAGAAAGAAAGACCCTGAAAAACTGGAGACTGCTAAAAATGACACTATATCTAGACTAACGTTCAAGTATTTTTTTGTTTTAAGGTCAAGTGTAGATCAAGCAAGTATAAAATATGGAATTCATCCTCCATAAGACCTTTCCTCAAGCTATTCAAGGGGCAGAGTTCTGAAATCACTCAGTAGGCTGTCTCCTCTGCTTGGATGGACACTCATACTACCACGGGTCACACAATCATATTTAAAGATCCTACAGAAGGCTGCAACATTTTACATAGTTAGCTGATTTGGGCCTTTGTGGACAACGTATTTCAGCTTCTTAGGGCATCTGCTCCCTCCAAAGCTGTCTAATCATTAGCTAGGAGCAGACTGTCAGGAGACATGCCCACTCCTTTTCTGAAGTGGCTTCCTGTCTGCTCTTTTGATAGTCTACAGTACAGACCATTCAGCTGAAAAGAGAGGTTTGGGAATAGTATTTTTCAGTCAATACCTCTCCCAACTGAATTCTCATATCCCTAGCCATGCTTTGAGCTTACTTTCCAAAGCAAGAGAACTGTATGAGAATCAAAGGTGAGAAATGAATCTTCATACCATACTCAGTATGAGACATTATATGAAAATGCTGAATCATCCAGTTTGAAGAAGAAGACCCAACAGAGACATACACATCTCCAAGAGGACTTCTGAAGCAGCTACACACAGAAATACTCTTTAGTATTTCCAAAGCTACCTTCCTGCTACTAAAAGTCACTCCACACTTAAGGTCCAAGTTGGAATTTCAAAGCAGACTGCACAGATACCAGTGACAATTACTGAGAATTTCAAGAATGCATAATCTTTACTGACACCTGGCAAAATAGTTGTTAATGCTAAGACCTAGAAATCCTTGCCAAAGAGGCTTAAAAATAAATAAATAAGGAACTTTAATCATCTGACGTGCATTTGCAAAATTGCTGGGGAAATAACAGAGTTGTCCCAGTGTTCTATCCTCACAATGTATTCTATAGCCTTGTAAGACTTGTATCAGGCCCACAGAATCACTACAGTTTGTGTGTATCTCTGGAAAAGGGGTATAAAAAGGAAAAACACTGAATGAACAGAAGGAAGGACTGGAAAGCTCAATGATGATGCCCAATAATTCAGCTACATTGTAGCAGAGCGCTGCATCTACATAATTAGTGAGCAGAGCTGACAATATTTTTAATACAGACACCTTACCTGACCCCCAGCATGCAATAACAGTTCTACATGCCCGTGGTCTTTGCTCTGTGGAACAAATAACACTTTCCTAAAGGACAGAGTAAGTTTGCAATTTATACTCCCCCTTCCTCTTCCTATACTGCACCTATTTGGTCATTAAAGTCACAGGTTATAAGAGATAAATGTGTTCTGTACATCTGTGAAGGTCCATCTATAATCAGGAGGACAAAATTATATTCAAAAGGTACGTAACACACCTCATACATTTTTCCTCAATAGCATCCCTTCAAAATGAGGGATAGAAAGACACGGGCTTACTTCTACCCAGTGACTCTCCTTCATTCTTTATTTCACACAATCACCTCTATGATGCAGCATTAGCAAACAGGTTTTGAAACTTTCCAGATCCATTTACAAGCACAAATATTCTTAATGAATAGTTACAAATTTGTGGTCATACATAAAACTCACAGAGAATGTAGTGAAGGGATTCAAACAGAGGCGTCAAGTTGAAAGGCTACCAAATATAAAGGAACTTGAGAAAAAAGTTTCCTTTCATGCAAAAAAAAGGAGGACCTTTTGCTGTTATCACTAATTACTGTAAGTCATATAAATAACATATTTAATTGTATTTCATCTTAAAAATTACATTCCATCTGCTCAACTTCATCTGAATTTGCCCTATAGTATTAAACCAGTTGTATATTTGAGTCAAAGTAAGTGTTCACAAACCTGAGACAGAATCAGTTCTATTTAAACTATACAACATTGAAAACACCTTCCACTATTGTGGAAAACCTACAAGGATTTGAGATTTTTAAAACAAGAAACAAAAATGCTGCAATTTCCTTTATTAGGAAATAAAATAGAATTTTCTGAGACCAAATTTTCTAATTGGTTATGACCATAACATTTTCCTGGCTGTTTATTTTTATTTAGTTAAAAACCAGCCAAAGTGTCCTGAGGTAGATTTTCACACATGGCATAGGAGAAGGCTTCATGTGTATGCATTAAGACAACAAGAAAATGAAAATAGTTTAAAAATTCATGCAATACCATTCAGAAATGAGAAATCTAAATCTTCTAGTTACTAAGCCATCAGTACAGGGGACAATAATAAAAGACCAAAGCTCAAACACAGTTTAAATGCAGCACCGGAGAACTATCAGAGCTCTACCCATTAAATTATGTGAATGATATAGAGAAAATGTTGTTAAAATATTTTGATGGCTAGTTGGAAATACAAACATTGTATCTGTCTCATAGACACAGAAACTTCTACAAAATGGCAGAAACAAGCTATGCCTACATCTGTCCGACTTCAAACAGCCTAAGCTCGAATCAATGGAAAGTCAAAATAAAACCTATTTATTTGGATTTAGTAGTACAAGATTAAAATATCCACTTTACAGTGAACCACAGTTCCTTATTTTTACTCCTTGTGAAAATGTAAGGTGACTCTAAACAGCCTCAAAACCAAAAGTGCCATCAATGAGCTCTTTGCTCCCCTGTCCTTTCTGCTCCTGCTATGCCAAAGACACAAGGCTATGCAGCTTGATGGATTCCAAAAAACTAACCTCTTCAAAAAGTTTTTCCAGGAAATATTTTTGGCATACTAGTGATAATTTCCTTTTCTTGACAAGCACTCCCTACCCAATAAAAACTCTTGCTTGGCACACAACTCCAGAGAACACCTGTGCTTTTTGCTCCATCCAGCAGATCCAACACTACAATCAGTGTCACTGATCCAGCTACCCAAGCTCTACTCAGATGACAACTTTTCCATGATTTTCTGCCACGTTATTTCAGGTAAAATACACCTGAGAATCAGCAAGTGTGCATTGTGGATTAAAAAAACTCAAGAAAGGGTTTCTAATGAACCTCCAATATCACCATTGCCCCAAAAAATAGGATGTCCTGCTGAATTTAAAACAAGTACTAGGCACGTCTGCTGTCTCAACCTTAAAGCTAGATTTAGGATTAACAAACCATACATTTCAAAAAACATCTGACACCAAAACGTAGGATTCAAGTGTGGACAAATTCTTGCCCCTATCACGATGCAAAAAACAATGAGCAAGCTGCAGAGAAAGTAGGTGTGCATCAATGATATTGTAACCTTTACAAAATTAACTCAGACAGCAAAATGAATGTGTTTCAATTTGACCAAGACTTCCTGATGCCCATACAGCAGTCTCACTTCATGCTAGCTCAAAGCTGAGACTTGAAGACATGCTACACACCAAGACATATGTGAACTGAGACTTTCATAAAGTTTTTTATTGTTTATACAGTTGGTAACCATTTACTGCTAAAGGCAATATGCAGTAAAGGGTTTTTTGTTGAGGTTTTCCTTTTTCTTTTTTTTTTTTAATGAGTTGATACCACATGTTTTCACAGACAAAAGAAAAAAATTCTTTAAAAGCCAAAGCAGCCAGATTCATTTTGGAACGGAGCTTGTAAAACCCAATGAAGCACATCTGCAGAGTAACTGCAGCAGTGATATAAAGTGATTCTCACTCATTCACAGTTCTGTGTACAAATGTAAAAGTTTATCCCTTTGTTTTAACACAGCACTGTCTCTGAAAAAGGCTCTTCCTGCCTTGGATACCATCTAATTAGTTTACTCCATACCCTTCTAAAACTGGTTAAACATTTCCACTGCATTCACCAAACAAGAGTCTACATCACATGAGATGCTCTATTGACACCTCTACAAAATTTAGTAACTCATATGAAACTGGGGCAGGCAAATGAATCACAAATAACCTGTAACTCTTGAAGTAAATTTCACTGGCTTGGAAAATTAAATATCTTGGACTAAAGCAGTTCCACAATGATTACAAGGAGTTGTACGAAAGTGCAGCTGACTCCATCTCCCAGCTCTGAGCAGTTAAGCTGTATCATTTCAAAGCAATTTCACAAGCTGGCTCTAGCTCTAAGCATTCCACGTTTTAAGAAGTGTTGGGGTTTTTTAACACAAGACTGCAATAGGAAGCCACACATATTCAGAAAGTGAACTCTGAAAGCAAGTCTCAAACTTGACCACAGACTACTCTGAAGCAAAACATGGAAGTTTGACAGGAAAGCACAGTCTTTCCCTACAAAAGAAGGGCTTCAGTGTCTTACCAAAGAAATCCCTTGGGAAATCCAAGAAGCCTGTTTTGTCTCTCACTTCATCTGTTCATTGTAGGGGGGAAAAATTCCATCTGTGCATAGAAAATTCTCAAATCCGGCACTACAGACTGCATGCTGTTAAATTAGTGCATTCATTAGTCGTGTTTTGGAAATGTGCCTATACATTGTGTGGGGAGGAGGAAGGATCTTTCATTTTTCTAAAAAATAGAGAGAGACAAATTGCCCCAAGCTGGTCTATCCTAACATCTCAGCACCGCCAAAAATTATCATAGAATTTCCCCTTATGAGCTTTTACGCAAAACAGATGATCTCAGGCATCAGAGTAACTGGTAGCACAGTTACAACTTGATCATATGTGGTATATCTCATGAAAAAAAGGGTATGTATTGTACAACTTTGGCACAACGTTGACTTCTTTTCTTTCCTTTGAGATCTTTATTTAGCCTGGCACAAGTATGGACAGCTGTTCCTGCATACAGCTACAGATACATCACAAAGAATAGAGCTAGCTGACTTTTACATTTTCGAAAGCAACACAAGAAAGCCCCTTTCTCAGCACTGCCATGGGTACCTGACCCTCACTGCCTTTCCTATTGCATTTCACCTACTGTCAAAAACTTCTACGTTTTACACTTATTTGAGTATGATCACCTGGCATAAGAAGTCACTTCCCCACTTTTATTCATGCTTATGAACAATTACTGGTTACTTTCTTATACAGCCATTAAAAATAATTAGTGAACTTCGTTTTTGCCACCCCTGGGAGTTGCATCCTCTTGGTGTTGACTATACTGACTGTGTTTTGACACTTTGGTAAGAAAAGTGATTCCTACCAACTTTGCCACCTAGTTTTCTATCAGAAATTCAACCTAAGGAGCCCAACTCCATTGACTTACAGGCTCCTAAGAAAACTAATGATTTCCTTTTCCTGATGCACTGTATAACTTAAGGCATCTAATATCATTTAGCTTTCATTCTTTTCTTCCCAGCTTTAAGACTTGACACCTTGAGCATAAATATGCTCAAGATCTACTTTCGTGTTATTTGTATTTCAGCCTCTGCCTATCCCGTAACTTCAAAACTCCTGCCTACGTGTCTTCCATCTGTGGATCCAAGTTTAAAGAAGATGAAGCTCATCAGCAAAGTACTACTCAAGCCTGAATCTGCAAGCACTAAAGCACATCAGCAGTTTTCCACATAGAGAGAGAAGTCCTCTGAGTGCAGTAGAACTACTCGGGTGTGTAAAGTTTCTTATGTACTTAAGCACTTTAGGATCTGTCCTCAGTTTTTAAAGCAAGTTTTCTGCCAAAATGGCAAGGAGTTCCACAACAATCAGCAGTTCTTGGGAGATTTCCTCTTCTTGTTCTAAATCTTATAAGAACAGCTGTTCTGGAGAAAACTTGGCCATATCTGACTGTCCAGACAGGCTCCAAAACCACAGGTGCAGGCTCTAAGCCAGGGATGCATATGTTAAGTCTTTCTGAAATTCAATGAGATTCAGGTTTTCTCCTTTCTCCAAGTACAAAGCCACCCACTACAGAAGGCACAGTGATCAGCAATAATGCTCCAGCAATGGACATCTATTTGCAGCTCACATGGTACAGCCAACACTGTTAATGAGAGTTAGAGTTGAGACAGTTTAGCAAGACTTTTTGCACTGTTCTCACTCCTGTCTTGTCCTGTTGTATTAAGCTTGGAGTGTTTTAGTACTGCAGGTCAATAGGGAAACAAGAAAACTAGACCATGGGTTGTATGAGCAGGGCTCTTGAGGGCAGAGGGCTGCCTTGCTGTATCACTAGAAAAGGCATTTGTTCAAAGCATGATTACAGTGTTACACACGCTGTAATCAGCAAACACTGCCTGGAACAGCCCCAAGAGCAATTCCTACTGAAGGTTTGGCCCTTTGTAAGCTTTACCAGTTAGCACTAGATGGGAAGCAGGCACTCCACTGACATTAAGACAATTCATAATACATATACAACTTTCTCAGTTAAAAAACTTAGCTCTAAAAAGAAAAAAGACATGTTCTCACCTACAGTTGCAGCAATTCCTTTACCATTTTTCAGCATACCTGTCTTTAATCTCCTCCAACAGAAAGTTTGAGGTTAGTGAAACTTTTAACAAGCCAGAAATTTTTTTCATGCCATCTACCACTGAGAGCAAATCTGGATGAAATTCTTTAAACCTTTCTTAATTCATTTATATTAATTTGACACAAAGCATATTAATTTGTTCACATTATCCTATTCATCTGCTATAAGACTTGAAACCACATATTTAGTTGCTTATTTGAGTCTTGTACCACAAACACCTCTAGAAGTTACCACATATGTATGTACACAGTCATGATCTAGGAAGTAGAAAAGGTGAAACAATTTTTGATACTAAAGTTTATGTTATGATATTACCAGCTCTGTGGCTAAATTGTTCCTTTAACCATTTTTTGCTCAGTCAGCTCAAGAGCAAATTTGCATTGGAGGGTGGTCTTTATAGCGTTATTATTTTATAAGACCTCTCAACCATGTTCATAACACTAGACATCACCAACTGTGTTTTATTAAAGGCTAAAAGAATATTCTATTTTATGCAATATGACTCAAGTCCAACAAACAGAAGATATCAAAATGGCTTGGTTTGAAATAACCATTAAAAAATCAACCCTGAAAAACTGTTTATTCAAAACTTGAAATAGTCAAGATTGGAGAACAGCAGGAAAAAACCTCAAGCTTTTCAGAAAAATAAATTAAAAATACTCTCTAAGTCACATTCCAAAAGCTATAGATTATTCACTCACAGTTAGCACCAAACTCCAGTACTACAGCAGTGTTGTCTTCACAACACGAGAAGCAATTCCTATAATTTCGCAGCTTGTAAGGTGCAGATGGAGAACAAAGTGGTCTCTACTGCTCAAACATTCACTTTAAATTCCTTGCCTCTTTGCTTGTTGGAGGAGTTCAGTAATCTCTAAGGAAACAACTTGAGCAAGGATCAAAAACACCCAGGTAAGACCTATGACAGTTTTTCATGCTCTTCATTGTACTTTGTCTCCCTTAAGGTGAAAATTGAACTGTATCATAAGATTATTAAAAGTCAAGAGAAAACAAGTTCTGAACTCTCTAAAGCTAATGGGTTAAAACAAAAGCTCAGGGTTCATGGATTACTATAGAAGCAGCAGATAAATGCATTTACTGACACCTCTATCCCTTGATAACTGCCAGTCAATGGCGACTGGAAATGGACAGCAGTTTTGTGCTGTATATGGCTGGATTTTTCATACTTCATTGCAATGGGTTTCTCCTGTCATCTTGTAGGTGGGAGCTAGCAAGGACACCCTGTGTGGGATGACTAATTAAATTAAAAGGTGTACAAATAGCCAAATCATTAGTCTTGGCCATTACCCACACCAAAGTCTCAAGCTGATTTTCAATCAGTATTCTCTTGGCTTGCAGTTTTCTTCTGCAGCTTCACAGAGGCACTGATAATGGCAAAGAGAACAACCCACACAGGATGAGATTAACACAGGCAGTGCAGGTGGGAATGCAGGGCAAAGCTTACTTCCTTTCTAAAGGATAAAGGTTCTTCAGGAGGTGTGGGTGTGCATTTATAGCAAAGCCTTCACCATAAAACTAACATAGACTTGTGAAGAACTACAGGAACAGGTTAGAAAGCAAATGTCTTTAAGGTCAAGAAAGAAGCTTAGTTTTCCCCTCTTTGCTGAAGAAGAGATCACAGTTTGTTATCCCAACACAGGCCCCAATTATTTTGTCAATAGGAAGAGCATTACAGAAAGATGAATCTGATGGAAATAAATGGTGCTGAAGATTATGTCATCTTTAAGCTTTACTGCTAGGGAGGCTGATTTTGTTTCTATACAGAGCTCAAATAACTCCATTCTTTCAGAGCATTAATTCCAAATATTTCTCTGCTTTAGTCTTCCATGTTAGAAACAAAACAAGGCCACCCACCAAAACTTAGGCATTGGTCTCATTCTAGACCACAATGAAATGCTGTGGAGACACAATGCTAATGGGATGAAAATCAGTCAGCATCTTTCATAATTTTGGAGGGAAAACAAAAAAAAGCAGACAGAATTGCACTAAACTTTTTTAAGAGTCACAAAATTTAAAAAATATGTTTGTTCATGCATTCCCAAAGGTCATCCTGATATGTCTTTTGTTTAAATACAAGTAATATTGGAGAAGGAGAGAGCAGAAAGGAAAGTGGACATACCATATGTATATATCTACGAGTGGCAACACTCCCAAACCTGCCATATAGATTTATTGCATCATCTGTGGCTCAGTCAAAATTCATTAGCTCCATATGACCATATGTGAGTATTGGGAGAGTGTGCGTGTGCATATTCACACATCTGCTTTCAATCGCTGCACTGAGGAAATCCTACACAGTAGACACGTGAAATGTCTTTACAACCTGTACCAAAGTGTGAAAGAGACAGAAAGAATGTAAAAGGGGGAGAATTTTTTTCTCCCAAAAGGAGGACTGAACTGCAGAAATGAGTTACTACATACCAAGATATGTTGTACATACACTTCTACTAAGGCATCAGTAAAATTTTGGTTTAGGGACTGAAAGCAGTATGCTAGGATGACGTATGCAAAAGATAGGATTTGGGTTTTTTTGTAGGAATTAGCAACTACTATCATACCAGGTTCTTGAGAAACACCTCAGAGGAAGCTCAGTTCTGTTAACCAACTCTTCAGTGAAGACAAGTGTGACATATGATGCTATGTTCCATTGCGATAAGCAAGAAAATTCTGATTTCTAAATTCAACTCTGACTATAATAAGCAAACAGAAGGTGTAAGGGAGTGGGAGAAGCCAAATACATAGCTCAAAATCTTAAGACCTAGAAGAGGCTCCAAAGGACTCTGCACTCTCTATTCACTGAATCTTGTGCCACATAATGGGCCAACTCAAGTTCCCGTGTCAGGTATTCCAAAGACCTAATGAAGACAGTAGTTCCCAGCTCCAATCCACCTGCCAGGGCTCTCTGCTCTACACAAAGCTTCACCAGAGGTACTAAGTCATTCTGATTCAAATAATTGTTAAATCAACCAGGCTAAAACTGTGCCTACAAATATTATCTTTCACACCAGACTGCAAAAGAAATTACTTTAAACACAAGCAACCTGAAGTCACAGACAGTCTTTAACTTCAGTCCCAACCTTGGTGGCAAGAGCATCCTACCTACAATTCTTACAAAAGAGCTTGGGCAGATAAACTGAAAGACAGCCACTTTCATCTCTCCATAAGTCATATAGAAGGAAGGACTCCTCCTAAGCTGTAAGTCTCCACAGTGTAATTCTGTAGTTAGTAAAAGTTAGTAAAAGGTTGGAGAGCTATCCTAGCTCTATGTACATTTAACAAACATTTGCATTTCTGCCCCAGTTCTGGTTTTGAAGCAACACACATAGGTCTGAAGAAGAATACAACATGTGCAAGTGGTATTTTACATCATTTCATTGGATGAAAAGTTAAGTTTTAAAAGACAAGTAGGATTGTACAAAATAGTAGCTTGTATCTATGGATATCCATGGGTCTCTTTGCTGGTCGTTTCTTATATTAACTGTGTATTTAGCATTGCCAAATCTTCTCACATTTGCAGTTCTTTTGGAAAAGCTTCTATGCCAACTCAGTTTGAAGATTAACATCATAAACTACTTGGGAGGGAATTTTTAAATGAAACCAAGTAAGAAACAGTAGACATTTTCAAAGCTACTAGAATTCTACAGAACAATATTCATACAAACATCCCCTCAGTCATCTGCTCTTGTGAAATAGCTTTAATTATTAAAATTTTCCTGGCAGAACAACACTCCTCCTCTAGATGTTTTCCTGTCTCATATAAGTCTTCTAGGACAGTACCTACAGCAACTATAAATAATCAGTGTATATTAAATTCTAGGAGTCAGGTGATTATTCTAGTTATTTGTGTTCTCTTTTGTATTTTTTCAAACATTTTTCAAAGTCATGCAGAAACACATTTTCATACAGAACACTTAAAATACTAAAGAAGAAACTGAATATTTCCTAATGTCCTTGTTACACACTGTTAGTAGTTTTAGACAGAGATAATACCATCTGAAGAATGTTATCCTGATAATAAGCTGTCACATTTTTTCCATATTACAGTGGGTTTTTTAGCACCATTAAAAAATTTCTTTGATCTTTATTTCCATTTATTCTTTGACAATGCTAATCAATATTCCAAAGGAAGAGAGAAAAAATCTATACATTTGTATTTATCTACTATATTACAGATATTTTAGAAATAAGAGTGATTTTTATAGTAAGGAAAAGGAAGTGGACAATTTTAATCTAGCACTTGAAAATTCACCCACAAAAAACCTACAGGGAAGTGATATTGCTTGACTAATTTAAATGGGATATTCTTGTCCAGGTCCAGGTCCTCTATCATTCAACACCAAACAAAGGCTACTATTTCAATCCTGGTACTTGTCAACCACAACTTAGGCCAAAATCACACTTTTATCAGCAGTGCCATTTTTCCTGTCCAATGTAATTTCCTGTCTCTCCCCTAAACCTGGGACCCTTCCTGCCAACATGTACTCTGACCTGTAGAGCTGAGAAAAACTAATATACATCAGCATAAATTTGCTGATGGCATTTCATAGCAGCCATTAAAAGACAGAATATCCAAGAACATAAGGCCTCCAAATTATTTTTCAGAGGCTTTAAACCATTGTGTTACAGTTGATTAGAAATGCTGGTAAGATACAGATGAGACAAGGTTTATGGAAAGTCAAATATCAGCACTACTCCAAATTTAAAAATTTGTTTTAATTTATAGTCAGAGGCCAAACATAAATCTGTCCTTTATTGTTTGGCTGCCCTTTCCCCAGCAGGAGATTGTACATTACCATTCATGGTAGGGCTGTGAAGAGTAGCAGAGCATTTAAAAATTTTTTTTTAAAAAATGAAAAAGAGAGACAGATCCATAAGATTATGCAGGAACTATGTGTAGAACATCCACTGTCAAACTGCGTCTTCTCCATGCTCTTGACAGGGCAAATGTGTCTGAAGGAGAATAGTTACCTTTTATTGAATTTCCAATTTCTCCTGCCCTTAGAGTTTAGTGACTTTGTCGCAAAATTTGGAATATGTAAAATTTTCTTGGGAAATTAAGTTCTTTGATGTTAGATCTTTGTGTGCTTTCAGGTCTGATCAGCAGGAAGGAAGATTCAACCTTTGAAATGGAGAACAGGTATCAGGTAAGCTCTAAGTGATGCCTGATTGTTAGAAAAACAAATTACTTTTTGGTAGAATTGCCTTATTAAGGTTAAAGGCTTGATGTTTCAGTGATTTCAGACCTAGGAGGAGGTTAACAAAGCTTGGGAAGAAGGATGCCCACAGATGATGGACACAAAGAATTCACAGGCCACAAGGATATTTGGCAGAACTCCCAAGATAAGGAAAAAACAAATAAAGCCAACTCATCAACTGTGCTGAAATCAGCTCTGACTTGGTATAAGATAATTCTGGCAGGGGGCGATCATATCCACAGGCTTGTGACCACCAACCCAAGAAACTCACTGACTCAAAAGAAGACAAAGACTGAGCATGGGGACTAAATATCATAAGAAGCAAGTAGCCAATGAACACTAATTCCTTTGTTTCCTAAAATGTATAAATAATAAAAAATTTAATAAAAAGTTGGTGTGCTTGATTTGTGGAATGCCCAGACTTGCACAACTCTGAAAGAAATAACCAATGTCCCTCTCAAGTGTGCAATTATTGACTTGTTGCACCCTAGGTAACAAATCTGATTTTTGTGGACAATACTTTGAAAAGCCTCTCAAAGCCCTTGTGTTAGCACACACCTGCTTCTCAAGTCAACCACCCTCTACCTGCTGCTGGCTTACTGCTCTTTCTTTGGTCACTGTAATTCAGAACAGAAGTCACCATGTTCTGTGTGAGGCAACTGGCAATGCCAGGACTCGGCCCTGCCTGGGATGCTACATGTGAGCTGGATCACCTGCTCAACGCTCATTTGTACAGGGGGACTCCATGCCAAGAGCAAGGCTGTTAGGTAAAATCAGTCTAAAAAATACAGCAACCTTCAGCTTCAAAAAACAAGTAGAAAATTCAGCAGCAACAGGGCTGTTCCAAAGCCCGTCCAACCTTTATTAACAATGCAAATGAATTAACATTACGGTTTGAAAAAATACAGTAAAATTTGATTGCTAGGAATACCCTTTAATTGATGAGCCATGTAAAGCTGATTGGGAAAACTGAACTTTTGAAATGAGTCTATTACCAATTTCTAAATTAATCAGTGATAACCCTTCTGTGAGATGGTTGGCGCCTGTATTTCCTATAGCTGTGAGTTGGAAGCACTCTTCCAATAAACTGCTAATACTGACCAGTCAAGAAAAAAAATAAAATAATTCTTTGGTCAGTAAATTTGTGACCCAGATATTTTATTTTCCCCTTACTTAAGTGAGAAGAGTTAGAAAGCAAAAGGATCACAGCATCAGCCACAGAGAGAAAACCTGCAGAGCAAGGAAAACTTTCAACATCCCACAAGCCAGGAGAGCACAAGAAGGTTTAGGTAACTGCAGCTTAAGAGTGCTTTTTCACATCACAGACTCAACACAAATGCTCCCTAAAAATGCCACTTAGCTCTAAAAACCTTATTTACAGTGAGACCTTTTGAATTTCTGAAGGATTTGATTTTTTCTTTTTTTAGTAATAAAGACTTCAGCATCATGTTCTGCAAATAAGAAACTTTTGCTATCTCAGTCATTCAGTACAGTATATGTATGATCTTGATGTTTTTAGGAATTGGCAGAATATTAAGCCACTAGAGAGGTCCATAGGAGTGAGTGGGTTGAGGAATGGAGAAAGAACTTGGGGGGTGTAGCATTCCATAGATCAAATGGTATCAAACATATTGTGCAACCATTTGTTCCCAGTTCTATGGCATGTCACAAGCTACAAGCAACGTGATAGCAGTTTCTAAATTTGTCCAAAAAGAAGAAGCTGTTTGGACTTGTTGCAAAAGCTTAAGGAGAGAGGATAGAAAAAAAAAAGCTCCAAATAATAGAGTTGAGACCTGAACTATTTTGAAGACCTCGCTGGTAAGAGATAAACAATACCCTTTGCTACCAGATTAATTCCACAACTAATTGAGACAGCTCAGCTCAGCTGCTGTAAGCAATGTCACAAGAGCACACTACTGGATTTGGCACAAGGCAGGACTACCTCAGCTGCCCTCCCTGGCACATATATATGTGTGTGTATATATATATATATATATGCTAACCAGCCACAGAGATTTGAGATACCCTTATCTGACCCACAGAAATTCAAAGACAAGAAAAGCCGGGGTTCCTTCCAGTAAATCTAGGCAGACTCCTACAGGAACACTAACCTATCCTTCTTCTTTGCCATTTGGTAATGAAAATGAACCACATGAATGTCCAGAAATGCCAAGAATTTCATAACTGCCCCTTAAATGAGGGAAAATGAAAGCAGAAGAAGAGAAAGAAAAAAGAAAGAAAGACAAAGCCACATGCAAACACAACTCGAAAAAG
The DNA here is from genome assembly GCA_013397245.1 of Thryothorus ludovicianus. Classification (NCBI taxonomy): domain Eukaryota; kingdom Metazoa; phylum Chordata; class Aves; order Passeriformes; family Certhiidae; genus Thryothorus; species Thryothorus ludovicianus. Next base: position 489,227 of record VZTB01013008.1, on the reverse strand, counting down.
CCACATACAAATACAGATTCCAGAAGGGATGGGGAGAGGAGGGTGTTGATTAAGAAAACACAGAAAAATACAAGACCAAACCCAAGAATTCCAAAATGCACTGACCCTGTAGAGCGTCTCTTGAGCCCATTACAGGAGCTCACTTCATTGCAAAATCTGATTTCCTGAATATGTATCACCTCTAAATGACTGATGTGCAGAAGAAAATGATAGAGCTAACTTTACCTTCCCTGAAAGAACATTGGATTGTTTTGTGAACACAAAGATGTAATTTTCAGACAACATTTTCTTTAAAATCTGTACATGTCAATCATCATCCTGCAGTCCTTGAAGTTCTGGGTTTGGGTTTTCTTTTTGCCACACAACTAATTTTTCTCATCTCTGAACTAAATAGAAAAATCCTGAGAGCCCACTTGTGGTCCCAGGAGCCCTGCACAGAGCAGAGCACCACAGCTGTGCTCCGGCATGAACCTCAGGCATTGAAAGGCTGGGCTCAAGCAGCATCTGACAGCTCATTTGAGAGCAGCCACTTCTTTTAACCAGACAGCCACTGCAGCACAGCCTTTACCTCATTCCTCTGAGAAAAGCAAGGTCACACCATTTTTCTGGTTTAACTTAAATGCAAAACTTTAAAACTATAAATTTAGGTGCCCTTTCTTTGAGCCCATTGCCCCTGGGAAACCTAGAGGCTTGGTCAATAATCCTGTCCACCATGTTCCCTCCTTGATGGATGGCATTACAGTAGTGGAAACATCTGTTTTATGAAATATGAAAAATGAAATATCAATTGCAATGGACTCAGGCATTAAATATACATTCTGATGTATTTTGACCTATTATATGACCTATCACATTTCTAGTTGACACTTTTTCAACGATAAAGCCCTGCCTGGAGGGTGTGCAAGGCCTGCTTAGCACTTGAGTGGATCAGCCCACCTCTAAAGGATGGCTTTTGGCTGGGCTAAAAAGGCACTGAAGAGAGAAAACCATCTCCATGGCATCAATTCTGATGGCAGTATGGTCAGCACTTAAAAACGGAGGGGAAACTGCAAGTCTCATGGTCAGGAAGAGAGGCTGACACCAGATCTTTTTTGAGGCCAGCAAGCCATTTGGATGAGACAGAGGAGGAGGGAGAGAATCAGGATCTGGGTAGAGAGGGAGGAGGAGGGAATTCCAGGAACAGTTGGACATGACAGGGTATTTGGTTTCAGTGTATGTTTTAGAAAAGGAATGGCATGCTTAAAGATGGCCACAGGCGTCACTCAAGCTGTGCTCTCAATTTAGCCTTCTCCTTCCAGAGTATTCCCCATTGAGCTGCATCAGTGATACAGCTGGAATACCCTTGTCACCACACTGACAGGCCAGGCTCTGCACTGCAGACACTCAAATGTTCCCATTCATTACAGAACATTTTCTGGGCACTAGTTGGCTAACAGTACCCTGTCTCACCTCAGATATTCTAGTTCAAAAGGCACATTCCTAGGTCCAGCTGGAGATGATAACCATTTACCTGTGTGCCTACCCTAGAGGCAGATTTTACACAGAATGCTGAAGAAGCACAGCTGTTTGTTCCCATATATGATGCTATTAATGCTGTTTGGACAATGTCAACAGGTACAAGTGTTTCATACGGATTACCTGGTTAGACTCTGTGAACATAAAACACGGGATAACATCAAGAACTAAAGGACTTATCTACTTAGCTGTGCACTAGGTCCTATTTCCACTCAAATGTGGGCTAAAATCTACAAAGCAAGAGATAAGGAAAAGGTGGGAAAGAGGGGTGATTCTCACCAGAGAAAATTACCTCCCACAGTAACCTGCCTAACAACACTCTTAGGGGTCACAGTTGCTAGCCTCAGAAACCAACAGTATGGAAGGAGGGAAATACTGGCACAGGGGCTCAGTGACTGGGGTGGAAGAGCTGCATGCAAAAGTTATCCTTAACCTTACTGAAGCATCAAGGCTCCTAAATATACTATGCAAAAACTGCACCTGGGGGCCTTTAGAAAGCCAAGTTAGGTCAGGAATCTGGCAGATGCCCCCATTAGAAGCTAAGCATGTTCCCAAGTTCAGCAATGATGAGGAGGATCTCTGCTACAGAGAGTTAAAAAAGAAAATCCACAAACAGGCTATTTTCCAGGATGCCAGCCAAGTACAAAGGAAAAGGATGCTGGCTGTGCTCAGACAGCCTCACCTCATAGCAAAGGCCATCTCTGAGGTCAGCCCTCAGAGAGACAGGTGGTCTCTTGGCTAGAGCTGAGGGCCAGCCTACATCAGGTGACACGAGCTGCCTGCAGCTGTGTGAAGCTGGTCACCATCTTCATTCCTCTAACCACAAGCCCTTAACTCAGTGTAAGGGATTAAATGGACAGGTGCCCTGCACCTACACATATTCAACATTTTATACATGGTTAGATGGAAAAAAACCCAGCTGAAGACTGACGATCAAGATCCTACTTCAGTCCCTGTGTGTCATCCTGACTCATAAATGTATGTGAACAGTTGTAAAACGAACTTCAACTCAGTTTGTCATAACATTGTTATGCTGAAATTCATTTTCCCCTGAAATAGAGATGGTGATGCTCCTTGTGCTGGCAGCCACAATAATCTCCACAGGAACTGAATTTACAGAACAAATTTAAATTTTAACACCATCTTGCCCAGTCAAAAATTAATATGCCAAGCAAATAGATTACATAAAGCTCATAATTTCAGTTCATGTGAGACAACAATCTAGATTTTGACAAAGCCAATGAAGAAAAATTCTAGTTTTAGAATTTTTATTCACTGCCTTTACTTAAGTACTGGAAAGAAGCCCATGAAGTTCTTGAAGAGGTGGTAAGATATAATAAAGTTCTGAATCTATTTTGTTTACTCAAATCTATCACTAAGAGTTTCTTAGCACATAATTTTTTGTCATGTGCATATGTCTGCTTATTTATTTCCTCTCAATTTATATTTGTTTTCACAATTTGGGATCTCAGTAGCATCTAATGAGTGAATCAATAAAACACAGATTTTTTACTCAAAATGCTTGATGTTGTCCTAATACCACGTAAAACCAAACCACAAAAGGACTTACAAGAGTCGTAAGACTCAGGCAAATGTTGTGAGACCCTGTTCAGAGAAACCAAAGGAAAAAAAGCTATGAATGAGTCTGCAAAAACACATCCTACTGCCCAAAACCTCAATACTCAAGTTTTAGAGTAACTAGGTAAACACTGGCAAATTGTGGCTGTCTTCCATAAGGCTTTCTTCAAGAGCACCCAAGAAAGCACTTCTGGAGTCAGCCAGCTGGCTACTCCCACCCTTTGCAGAATACGCAGCCTGATTTTCAAAGATGGCAAAATGATGGTGCCTACATATAATTAAAGAATAGGAAAACCAAAAAAGTTCCAGATATGATGATCACACTCTTGCCAGCAGGATATAAATACCTTCCTTACTTTGCTTGAGGCTTTATCTAGAAATCACAAGACAATGCCTGGATCAAATTAGTGCATCAGGCACACTCCATTCTCAAAAATCCTCCTTTAGATTCATTCTGTCAGCTCCTCCCCTTACTTCACAGTCAGCTACTTTAGGAAAAAGGGTATATTTTCACTTTTTCAGAAGCCACCTGGACCTACAGGATTTAACATCAAAAGGCATTTTTCTTGGTGCCTGGTTATCAAGTGTCTGCCATGCAACTTTCCACATTCTCTTTGCCGTCAACAGAAACCTGCACAAAGCTACCTTGTGCTAGAATCTCAAGTTTCTTCTCTTTTTGCACAAGAGACACTAGTTGCAAGCATTTTCCCAGGGTTCCAGCCAAAACTTTTATTCTGCTTACCTGTGTCCCCATTTGGGAGCCTATCCTCCACTTCTACCCACTGTCATAGTGCAAGTATTGTTCTGAGGGATGATTTCATGCCAACACACCAAAAGAGACTCGTATGATGTAGACCCTGTGCTTCAAAGACAGACAGATAAGGTTTCCTTTCTGATCAAAACTTATCCTGGAAAAATGGTAATAGGAGCATTACCAATGGCATCCTAAAACCTAACTTAAATATATAGCTTTCTGATTCCCTGGAGCTTTTATATCAGATAAACCAGATCATATTACAGTGACAGCACAAAACCAGATGCAACCTCCAAGCTTTTATCATAACATTTAAAGGGTCCTCATGTTCCTTGCAATTAGGCAATATTTTTTTAAAACCTGAAGAATCTCCAAGGCATGAATAATTTCACCAAGATGAGCCAGAAATTTTCCCTTCTACCTATATGTCGTACTATCACTTTGCTGTGCCTAGAGCCTTCCAAGCTACAGAGAAACATGACATCATTTTGACTGCATGGTTGCTGTGCCTGTGTGCACATTTAACACACACTTTCTCCTTAAGTCTCCCAGTTTCATGAAGAATCATCAGCTAGTAGGAACTGAGCTTATTGATAGTTGGCCTCAAAAAAAGCTGGCATATTTTGCAACTGAAGGGTTTTATGTTGAGACAGTGCTGTCCCTACAACTGCATTGACCCTTCTGGGTTGTAACAGGACTCGTACATGCTCAAAGAAATCCTACGGGGTCAAAAAAGCAAAATAGCCAACCAGAGCTGTTTGGATTATTTTGCCAAATACCCACTACCTATGACCATTTGGTACATTAAGCTCAAAACATTATTGTTTTGTGGCTTATACCAGACATACCACTTAGACACTAAGTCATCCTAGTTCCATGACATCTAATTGATTTATTGCTTACCCATATTAAGTAAAATTGATTGTGGTTTCTAGTCAAATTTATTGTGTACCCTTTATTATAGTGCAGTCCTAATTATTACAGAAAAATTAATTAATTTCTACTTTAACCACTATAAAAAATTATATGCATCTATTTAGTAATGTAGGAAACAACCTTAGGCAGTTTTTATACCTCATAGCTGGATAAAAATAGGAAAATGAAATTTGCAGACTTTAAAATTTAAAAATAAAGATCCCTACTTTAAAGTAGAGATAGACATTTTAGATACCAGAGAGGTCCAAATGAATGTTATTATATGACAATAATGGACATGGTGGATACTGAATGAATCATTTCAGTTTGACTTTTCATTCTAATTACAGAAGTTACCTGTGATGTAACTGAGATAAAGCAGATTTAGAAAAGCACAGTGATAGCAAGCTGGACAAACTGGCAAAATAAGCTTCCACAGCCTTTGTGACAGAAAAATATTTATCTAATAACCTTCACATGTTGAATTTCAGCCAGAAATTCAGGCAACCTGAATACCAGGGGAACAGATGATTCTACACAGTAGGACAGATATGGGCTGGCCTCTCCAGCCCTCTCTCCTGCCACATGTCTGTTTGAAACTCCTAATGTAGGAATTACTAATTTATTATGACTTCTTACTTCCAAAAAGTGATAGCAAGCATGCAAAATGTTACACTCCAGTTGAAATGTATATAGCAAGTCAGAAAATTTGTGCTGGACAAGCTCTTTAATTGTCTTTATCCAGGGAGGTGAAGGCAGAAGATCTGCAATGCTAGTCAGAAAAGAACTTATAATTACAGCAGCTTATCATCTATTAGCAAGGGAAATAAGCCAGTAGGACTGTAATCTGACAGAATAAAAAACTGTTTCCTATCTAGGGGCATTTCAGCTCCCCTTCTTCCCTGTTAGAACAATCTCAAACCTTGGGATTCAACAGCACGCACCACACTGCTCCTTCACTTTGGCTGGTGCTGAGTTTAAAGCACACAGTCCACTGAGGCATGAGAGAGAGGGGAGTGAGAAGACAGAAGAAAACTGCCTGAGAATGATTAAGAACAAAGAGTTGGTGTTAAAACAAGACAAATTTATTATATCACTTATATCACAGAAGACCAAGATTGAAAGCCTTAGAGACCAGCATTTCAGGCAAGGACACTGATATTTCCTTGCCTGTATAATTTGTACGTAGGCAGCAGAAGCAGGAAAGAATTGCAGGGAGTAGAAAAGATGATCTTACATTCCAGCCAGCTACACACTTGATCTGAGATCTGAGTACTGTGCAGGCTTATGCCACTGTACTCAGCAGTGTCACCAGTGAAATCAGTGGTACCAAGATTTGATAGCTGATTACCAGTCACACACTGAACATTTGCTACGAGTGCCTGGCATCCCAGCACACAGAGGAGAGCCATAGCTGTGCCTCTATATTGCTACGGAATGCTAAGTACATGGCAAAGAATACAAGGTCTTAAGAGTCTCAAATTAGCATACAGTCTTGAATCAATTTCTCTGTAACACAATTCTGGTACTTACAGTGAAGGCATGAAATAAGGTTCATGTTTGCATAGAACTTTTTTGCAAAGACACTTTTGTGATGAGCACCACAAAACTCTGAGAAAATAATTCCATCCTTTGGTTTGAACTGCAAACAAAGGACATGGCATAGGACTGCATGTTGAACAGTGAGGAGAAAATGAAACACTGAATAGCTGTTCACTGAGAGCTGCACTATTCATTCTGTGCACTAAAGAGATACTCAGGAGAAACACAGCAGTGACCATGTATTTAATATGCATGCCCATGAAGGGGAACTGAGCTTGCAGAGACAACACTATTGTGTTATTTTAGCAGGCCTGACCTTACAAATTTCATCACGTTCTCCAAGACTGAAGACAGAAACATATTACTGAGATAATTCTTATTTCACTTGCATTTAGCTGTCTTCAGGCTCTGAGATGCTGAGTACGCGGAGGGTAAAAACCCACCTATTTTCCAAAGAAGAATACAGCACACCTCTTGACAATTTAACATTTTTAACTTTGCATATGTGATTCAGTCTAACAAATGCTGCAAGCAAAGGTCAGGAGATGAAGTGCCAAAGGAGTGAACAGTCAGACAAAATATACGTTCAAATGAAAAGTAGGAGTAAGAAAACAATTATAAAAGCCCGATGGAAGAAGGTTTGTTGTGCTCTCCTGAAGTCAAACAGTTTGTCTGTGCTCTAGTGGAGACTAAACTTCCAGCATTAGCCCAGAAATATCCTACATATACAGGAAACCATCATTTGCATTAGTATTCTCTTGTCTTCTTCCAAGCTCTGCTGTTCATGGGAGTGTGAAACTGGATTTTCTGGTATTGCATACATGAAAGCTCTATTGGTGAAGAAAGCAAGGTATTCTTGGAGGAATGCACAGAATCTTCCTTCCTCAGCTCTCTGCAAAATTATATCCATCAGCTTCTGTGGTATTGAAAGATACATTAATGGATTTTTTAAAAATTATGTATGTACTTAAAAATGCAAATAATTTTGTTTCCCATTTGGATGATGAAATTTACTTCTGCCACCCTAACTTGAAGGCACAACAAAAGACAGAATACTGAATAATGCCAAGTTACTCTTAGCACATTAAATTTCTAATGCAAAATTTTAAGTCTCCCATAAAATTTAGGTATATAATCTTATGGTAACAACAACTACCAAAAAACCAGAAGGACTCACTCTATCTAAAGTTACAAAACTTACCCTAAAATCAGAGTGCTAGAAAACAAAACTAGTAAACATCTGGATTCAATAAGGAAATGAGACACTATCACCAAGGGTGAAAATACACAAAATATGGTCTTTCAAGACACAAAATTATGAAATCTCCCAACCAGGAGCTAAATAATGAGACCATCTCGAGCTACACTCTTAAATCCAGTCTGGGCCCCTTCCAAAGGCTATCAAATTCCAAGCAGTATTTGTAGTACAAGTATTACACAGTAATCTCTGTAGTCTGCTTTATAAAAATGAAAATGGAAGCCAGCTGATGGGCTTCTGGGCACCAATGGGCTTTGGCTTTGGAGGGCAAGGCTGGCAGTTTTACTTTAACTGCAAAAACAACAAAGGCCCAGAAAATTCTGTTCCACTCCCACTTCCAACAAGCTTAGCTGGATCATCTGCTTGGTCTGCAATGTGACCCTAAACCTATCCTTGGGACAGCAAAGTACCACATAGTACAAAGAGAAAGAAGGGGATTTAAATTATTTGGTCTTTGACAGAAAGATGGATTGATTCCCTTATAAAAAAAAAAAGTTTTTCTCTGTACTTATCTAGTAAATCTTTCTGCTGATGATATTCAAGAAGTAGATGTTTTTCAACAGTCTTAAGATGAACCATCTGATTACAGACATGATATAAGGAATTTTATACTTTTCCAGTACTATTTAACACTATTGTGTCTTTCTGGAGACAGAATTCTGTTGTGTCAGTTCATACTCATGAACATACCTGATTTCCCAAAGATTTTCCAATATAAATTGGGTTGGTGTTCAAAATTAGGAGTGTCTTAAACCAAAGTCATTAAAGTCTAAAAATACAACACACATCAGCAGAACAGAGTGCTAGAAATTTATCTCGAGTTGAAAGGGACATCAGTCCTTTTGCCTTTTTATTGAAGACTTTGTTCTTTTTAATAATAAAAACCACCATTTTTTTTCTTTCATGCCACTGGTTAGCCCACAGGAGTGCTCTCACCAGATGCATACCAAATTCATTCAATACCCTCGGGTAGCAGGACAAATAGATGAGCCAAGGGAAAGGGTATAGATAGGATAAAAATTAAGGGGTTATCACAATTCTTTATAGAATTACACCAAACATTATAGATACAATGTGTGAGTAGGTGGCACTAGAGCTGAAATTGGATGCAGACCATGAGAGAGTAACCCATAAGCTTTACATTCTCTTTATTATGCAATAGATTCAAGGCCAATAAGAAACATATTAGCAAAGAAACAGATGTTCTGAGAGCATGCGATCCAGTCAGAGTTCTTCCTTTTACCTGCCCAGTAGCAGGAAAGAAGCCTGCCGAGGGAAACAGCTTCTCCATCCAGTCTGGACCAGTGCCAGGATAAACTAAGCTACAGATCCAAAAGAGAACTGATCCTTGATTTTAATTACAGGAGGATTGCTTACACATTAGCTTAAAACTGTATCTCTCAAAGTATAAGACAAGTTACTATCAGGTGACTGCCAAGGAGCAGAGAAGTGAAAGAAATGGCCATTCAAGCACCAAGTATCTGCAAAACACAAAACACTCTCCTCTGCCAACTGTACTGGCAACAACCACTGTTGCCACCTCCTTGAGACTTGATGACATCAGGTTGAAGGGACACCACCTGTACCAGCAGCACTGGCAGAAGGAGGCAGCACCAGTGCCATCATCACCACCATTACAAGTGCTCTCTTCCCAGGATCATGCTCCCCACGGACCCAAATCTGGAAACTGCAGTAATCGTCTTCAGAGAGTGAACAATGCGAACGACTGCTGAGTGACCTTCTTGCTGTTCATGGACTTCACTCAGTGTCCAAGGAAGCATTCCATACAGAGTCCTAAGCCCACACAGGGTACCTGTGTTACCTCAGGAAAAAGCAGCTCTTCCCAAAATCTGGCTCCTAAAGTTTCGGCTTGAAAATATTTCGGGGAAGGGGAACAAGTAGAGAAATGAGGGTATTTATAGCAAATTTTTATTCTTTGCCCACAAGGCAATTAAGCTGGAACTACAAATATGAAGAATGTAGGGCAAATTAAAATTTTTAAGCGCTGTAGAATTACTGGTTTAATGGTCTGCCAAATGACAGCACACTCCCAGCAAAAAGTTCTGGCTGCAGAAAGCCCTTAATCCCAATGAATAACTAACTGGGAATAATGTCAGCAAAACAGCTGTCAGGATGAAATGCTGTTCAAGTCGACTAGAGGAACAAGTGTCTAGAGCTGGAAAGCGACATGTTCAGCCCAACCTCAAAGCAAAACCAGGAGCTCACACCACAGTTTAACTAAAATCTTCCTCCACCACCTTCTAGCTTAAAAATGGTATTCATGCAAGACAAAGACACAGTAAAAGAAAGAAGCAACTGTTCTCCTCAGAAACAGAGCAGGGTCAATTTGGAATTAATCTTAGAGTTGAGTCCAAATGTCTTCCAAAGAGAAGATCTGGCAAATTGGTATCTCTCTGTGCTCATGTTTCTCACTTCCTACTGTGATAGAAGGGAATACTAAATGCAGAACCCTTGAAGACACAACTTGACAGAAACAATGTACCAGGGAATCTCTATTAAGCCCTACTAAGCAACCCACCCTAGTCAGAATTGCTATCAAATATTTCCAGTAGAAAGAGCTCCATCTTGCCTACAACATGATCAGGGCCTGAAATCCCCATTCCAACCAAGACTTCCTGGGGAAATAGAGATTTTACAGTGGATTAGACATGCCTGATCTAGCTTATATTCTCTAAAGTGCCTGTTACAGAGTGTGTTCTCCAGAAGCTCTTTATTCAGACTCTGTTAATTCTCATTTCTTCCCTTCTCTCAACTAAATTTCTTAAATTTCTTTATTTCTGTGCAAGTTTAGAAGAAAAACCTTGAAGCTAAATGCACCAGGATATGAAGGTACAAAGGGCACAGATGACCAGCTGCATGTCAATTACTCAAGTAAGCTCACAATAACCGTTATAATTCATAAAGATATTTTAAGCCCTTAAGGCACACAGGAGGCAGAGAGCTGGTAGAATCCATGTGACAAAAGCATGAAGTGAGTGCCTTTTGCCACCCATATTTTTGTGTTCATTAACAGATGAATTACTGGGCAGTCATTTACAGACAAAACATCCCTCAACACTGCCCACACAGGCAGCAAGCAAAACAGTCCAAAGCCCTTCAGTCAAAAGCCATATTTTAAGTTAGATGGGTAGTTGATGAGCAAAAAAAAAAGGGCATTTTGCTTTACTAGTAAGAACAAAGTTGTAATACCCCTACTTGTATTAGTTCAAATATTCTGTCACTGAACTGGGAGTTAAAGAGCTATAGCTACCACAGTCCAGAAATTCCCAAACGTGCTCTTTCCCTCCAACAGCCTCATTAGACTTCTGGCAGGAAGAAATCATGGCTCTGAGGAGTGGGACAAGTGCACAGGTCAACACACTTGGCTTCAAGCTCAGTCGTTTACAAGACATTTTCATGGCAACCCATAAATGCGACTGGTTGTGGAAGGCTTGTCAGACAGCAGCTCTTTTTGTCTTATGCTGTTGTCCTAAGGAATTCTGCTATGATGCACCCCCTGGAAAACAAAGGACACAAGTGTGCACATTTGAAGTGACCTTCTGCCCCTGCTAGCAGCTTTCTACATTGCAGAAGAGCCATTTCTCTAACTTGCTTTTTATTGAAAGAATAAAAGCTTATCCTCAACAGAGTGGCAGCAAAAGTTTTTGACATGTGGAAGCATCTCAATTTTGTTGACTTTATCACATCTGCTTCACTGATCATTTACTGCTTTCATGCTGTAGCAGTTCTAGGTTTAAAGTACTCTCCCTCCCCACCAAACACAAAAATAGGAGCTTATGTTTAGCTCTCTTCATATGTTTTTGTGTACAAGATGCTTATGTTTCCCCTCTCAATCCTAAAAGAAAACTTCAACCTGGTTGGAGTTGCATGCCCTGAGAAATGTTCACTGCTCACAGTTAACACTGACAGTCCTTTCTCCACGAGCAGTTTTTCCAACAGCATCTGTTTCCTGGGTGTTCTGGAGACCATGTCAAGCCATGGGAAATCACTGCATTGATGCTTCATAGCAGAGCTCCTCATCCTGTGCAGAGCCTGCCCCCACTGCTAACTTGTGAAAATCAGCACCTTCTGCTCACACAGCCCTGCACCCCAAGCATGCAACGATGTCATAGTCCCCTTTCCCTACACAGAGATCTCCCTCATGTGTCTTCCTCCTCTTGGGAGATACCAAGAGACAGGAAAAAAGGCAGAAAACAACGGCTTTCAACACAGTTTGAGATTGCACCACTCCCGGCAACTCTGCTCTGGCTTTGATCTATTGATTTCAAGGCCCTTAATGTGGGGAGCTGAAATGCAAGTTTTTTCCATACAATTTATTAAAAAAAAAGAAAAAAAGAAAAAGAAAAAAAGAAAACCAAGTATGGCAATGGAGAACTTAGCATTGCACTGAAAAATGAACAAATATTGAGGGTGTTTGTAAAAACCACAAATATCAGATCTGCCTATAACCAGAATATGCACTCAAGAGTCTTGGTTGAAATCCAAAACTAAAAAGTACAGAATCAAAGCTATTATTCAGCAGTGCAACATCAGAGACTACAATGAACGGAAATTATTGGATAAAATCCTGCAACCACTGGTAGGCAAGTTTTTTATTCTCTTATTGGAATGTCACCCAGAGCAACCCCTGTGAATTTTCATTAAGTTGTCCCATAGCTATCTATAACAGCTTTGCTTACTTCTCCCCTGAAGCTACTAACACAAAGGCAAAACGAGTGAAAGGAATGATGTTACAAAGCATTTATTACTAAGATGCATTTTTAAATAAAAATATGGATCCTTTCCTGTTTAGGGTACTCCAAGAAGGTTCAATGTGCACCAGTTGCAGCACATCCTCCTTAAACTGCACATCCTTCACAGATCTGGTTTGAGGGCACCCATAGTGAGTGAACATCTGCAAATGTAACTGAGGACTGCTTCCTTGGAGAAAATAATTATTGAAAGATAAACAAGGAAGGTAAAATTACTGCAACTTCCTCAGCTTTATTTTTAACCCCTTGTGCTCCCTTTATGCTCATCTCCTCACTGGCAACACCTCACCCTTCGCTGTGCTGAGAGTCTCTGGATGTCAGGGATGCAGCCACCGCCTGTGCCGGAGTCACCAGCGGGAGCCACCACACAAGGGCCACCAGCTGCACTCTGAGCAGTGGCCATGCACCCGGGCTGTCCTGAGAGATCAGTGTAGCATTGCCTACTGCCCTTACCACCTGCAGGCAGAGGCACCTGCCTCGACAGAAAGTGCTCTTCAGCTCAGCACCCTCAGCAGAGCAGCTGGGCACAGTGGCTTGGTCTGAGCAAGACTGAAGATCTGCATGTGCACAAGTAAAATGTTTAGAGGGTACTTTTGCGTCCCTTTGGAAGAGGCAAGGTGCTTCTAATAAAGGATCATTTGAGTCAATTAAATTTTGCTGATTTTTGTTTCTTTAACATGTGATTCCAAAACCGAAGGCCCTCTTCTTGAAATAAAAATTTTTTGGGATGGGTAGTATATTAGGCTAAGGTTTTATATAATTTCTCTGAATTAAGGCAAGACTCACCTTTGTGACTCACTGATTATGACACCTTCTTTTCCTTGCAAGTATAATTTTTTCTGGAAAACAAATTATTTTCTCACCTGTCTTCAGTTGATCCAAACACTGTCAGAAGACACACACTGCATATGCATACTCCTAAATCCACAGCTTCCTTTTTCCAAACCACAACTTTTAAAAACAACTCATCAGAATCAGGAAAAGGACAAACAGAAAAAAAATACATAGTTATCCTCAATTCATTTTTTTTTCTGTTTAGTTACATAGTTACATTTATGCCTCTGGACTGAAAAATTTTCCGGAGTTGTTTTTGTTGCAACAATATATGTGAGTTAGCCCACTGAAATGAATCACAGCAATCGCACAGAAACAAAGCCAAGGGATTCATGGCTGAACATCCTGGCACACTGGGCATCCCTGCCTGCACCAGCCTGACAGAGACAAGGCAGCCACTTCTGCCTCTTCTCATCCCTCCCCCTTCCCCAGACACAGGCAGAAAATGCTCACTGACAAGCAGCAGACCTCAGCTAACACACCATGACTCTTTTTAAACTGGAAAAAAAGAAATTGGAAAATACAAGCAAAATTGCCATCAAAGGCATGAAGTTAATATTCAAAACCAGGAATTTAGGAAAAATAATGGGGAGGAAGACTTCAGTGCTTTTCCTCAGACACGGAATCTTCCCTTCTCTGACAGCAGACTTAAAAATATCTCTTATTTAAGACATTTCTAGATTAGTAAAGTAGATGTTTGGGCAAAGGATTTTCAGTATTTGTTGGAAGTAGAATTGAAAGGGAGTGTCCAATACACTGATATCAGATATAAAATTTGCACAAGAAATTATATCATTATGAATTCCATCATTTCCTTGAATATGCAGCTGAAGACTAAAGTTAGAGGTTTGGATTTGGGAGTTATATTTCTTTTAAGACATGTAGCAAGACCTGTAACCTCCACCAGAGCCACAATCTGCTGTGACACGACAGCATATCTTTGTGCATTTCATGGAGAACAGTGCAGGCAGAGCCCCACAAAGAGATTTTTAATGCCAGCACCCTGTCCACTGTAGCCATGCAGGCATTCTGCTCCCACTTGAAATCAGTTATTTCTGGGAATCAGCCTCTACTTTTGCAAAAGCAAGATTGTGCTTCTCAAGTCAGAGCAACAGTTAAAACTCTGTGCCAGATGCTGAACTACAAATTCCTTTGAGTTTCTTGGCCTTCTGCTTTTAGTGGAAAGATCATTTGAAGCTTTTTCCTGCCACTCTAGAAATGCAAAGGTCCCAAAGTGGAGGACCATACTTTTCTTCCTCCTTCCAAGAGTCCCATCCCATGTGAAGGAATTCAGATGATGCAGTACTGTCAGGGATTATCAATACCTTATGTAAAGTCTTTGACCTGCATTTTTGCTGAATGTATCTATCAGAGCTAAAATAAATTTTTGGAACTCTTATGTATTAATCTTTCCATAGATTTTACTTCATCATTGCTGGTGAGAAGAACCTGAAACACAGCAATGTATGTCTGAGGAACTGCAGGTAACTTAATTTATTTTTTAAATTATACTGTAATTCACCCAGACATTTGATTGCAATATTCTATGGATATCTACCAACACCAAGAGGAAAGGAAACCAGAGGGAATATATTTACAGTATCAGGATGATGTCTCCTGGGTTTTGTGCATTACACAGAGTATGTGCAGCCACTTGCTATATAGCTTATAGATAACTGAAGGGCTGGGATTCATCTGAAGACTGTGGGAAAGTCAGATGGAGGTAGAGAATTTTGATGTTGGAGCAGCATAAGGAAAAAGCCATCATATAATTCTTCCTTTGACGTTCTTCTTGAAACTCACAGTGGGATCAAACATTCCAAAAATCCCTGCCTTTTTTCCATCACGCAGAACACTCTGTAGAGGAGCAATTAATGAAGAGCATTTCTCTCTTACCTTACTCATTCATCCATTCAGAGCATGATTAAAGAATTGCTTCCCTGCCTCCACCATGCTGCTCCTTAGCCTATGAAGTGCTCTGTGAATCACTGACTCACTGGCCAAAGCCAAGAAGCCACAGCAGTATTATTTTTCAGAATCTTAGCTTGTCAAAGTTGATTTCAAAATCCAGCTGTCTTTGGTACTAGGCATGAGACATCTGAGCAGCCGAAACCAACAAAATAGGGTTTTTCTTCAAATGAGCAAATGAAGAGGATTTTCTTTCCTCATCAATCAAGAATTTACTAGACTACTTTAAGTTAATTTTAACATCAGATGCAAGCTCTATTATTAACTCTATTATTAAGCTAGACGTTTTTCTAGGATAGGGATTGCTGGCAATAATCACCATATATGCACACAATTAAAGAAAAACCCTAGTTAACAGTAACAAGTTATACTGGAACTGAGCAGAGTGACTATCAAGGTAAAGGATTCTTATAAACAACTAATACCACAAACAAAAAGCCTCTTAAGGATTTAGCATCTAAATTCTCAAGAATTAAGCTTGCATGTCATCTTCTCAAGGTCTGGAGAGGAAGGGAAATTTAAATTCCTTAATGGTCAATTATAGCAGTGCACAATGAATTAAATAACAACCAATAAAAAAACTCAAGCCAAGCCAAGGAAATTGGTCATTTTTACAGTTTCCGATAATAAAACAGGTTTAGCAAAAATAGCTAGATTAGAAGCCAAATATATTTCACACTGCACTGATGAGTTTCTACAAAGAAAACTCAGTAGCATACCCTGAAGATGCCTGCCAAAGCCATAGGAGTTTTATATAAAGAAGGATCTTGCTTATATAAACAGGCTCTTCACTACAATAACACAGATGGCCTATAAAGTAACATTAAAAATAAATTAAGTGATGCTTATTCACCCACTGTCAAGCAGTTATAGATGCACAGAATGACCAGGTTGGTGGGGATCTCAGAAGGCCTCTAGTCCAACCTCCTGCTATGTGCAAACGCAGCTCTTGGGTCTGACCAGGCCATTCCCAGCTTTGTCCAGGCACGAATTAAACATTCCAGGGATGACATTCTCCCAGCATCTTTGGTGATGCTCTGCACCCAGGTTCAGCTGGCTCATGGTGAAGAAACTTCTCCCTCTATCAAGCCATAATCTTTCCTATTTTGATTTATGACAAGTATCTTGTTTTCCCACCACATACCTTCGTGAAGTGCCTGAATCTATCTTCTCAAAAACCTGCTCACAGGTACAGGGATGCTGCTGCCATGTGCACACAAAGCCACCTCTCCTGAAGAAGCACAGCTCCATCACCTTCTCTCTCATAGCAAGTATTCCAGCCCAGTTCAGCCTGGGGGCTCCCTGCTCCATTTCCTCCAGCTTATCAATGTCTCTCCTACACCCTAGGCTCCAAAACTGGATGCAGTATTCCAAGAGGGGCCTAGCAAGTGCCAAACAGGAACAAACAACCACTTCCATCACTACCAGCTCCAGATGATCGGGAAGGGGTAGCCTCTCCTGCTGACAGAACATTGTAGTCTTGTGCCCAGCCTGTTTTCACACAGGCTCGCTCAGTCCTTTCCATCAGAGCTGCTGCCCTAGCAGTCAGTCCCACCCTGTCCCAGGTACAGGGAGTACATTTATACTATTTATAAAATAAAAAGCAGTAATAAGTAGGGATTCTTTCATTTTAAGCTGTGGTACATTACTGTTCTTCACATTCTGACAAGGCTATCTCAAGGACACAGGCCACAGCCCTTTCATCCACAACAGTGATTAACATAGCTGGGAGAAGTTTCAGCTATCAATTTTAATGTCATGTTCCTGGTGCCACAGTATCTGTTGTACTCACTGTGATCTAAGGGCCCCAGTGAGGCAAGTCTTTCTTCTTTGAGTGAATATTGGAAGGAAAGGACAAGGACAAGGACAAGGACAAGGACAAGGACAAGGACAAGGACAAGGACAAGGACAAGGACAAGGACAAGGACAAGGACAAGGACAAGGACAAGGACAAGGGAAAGCTTAGATCTTCATGGCATGCACACCAAAATGTTCATACCTTCCCCCATGTAGCTGTCCTTTCAAGTGACACTTTCACCCCATAAATGGCTTTTTTCATTTAAAAAACTGTTCTTCTTGGAATGTTTGCAGAGAATGAATGCACAGAATTTTTCATCCATGGATGAAAAGCTCCTAGACAGTTAGATTTTTCCAAACAAAAGATAATGCAGTTTTTATAACCCAATAAGTCAAAACATTTTAGAAGCTAGAAAATTCTGCAGTATCAACCTACTATTTAAACTCCATACTTGGAAAAGATTTCACCTTCCTTTCTAGAGGACCAAAGTTTGCCTTAAAAAAAAAATTAAAAATGTAGCTCGTAGCAGAACAAGCACAGTGATATTACATAGCTTTGCTAACTGGTCTCCACCACCAACTGCATCCCAGATTGGTGTTAAGGTCAGATCTTTTATCTATTTTAAAATTTCAATATTGAAAGTAAAAATAAATTCAGATTTGAGACAATTAATTGTTGTCCTGCATTTCCTGACATTATCCCTTCATCAATAGTATTGTTCTGATTATTTTCACCCCTGTGCCAAGTGCTACTTGTAACATGGCTTAAACAGATCTCATGGAAGGGAACTGGGTTCATGTGTACAGCACAGGTTGGCTGCCAGGGAACTGGAGAGGAAAAAATTTCTAGAAGGAAGGTGATAGTCTGACAGGGTCAGAGAGTTTGGGTGAGTTCTTCCACCCCCATTAAATCAATTAACTCCCATTCCACAGAATGACTAACTGAGCCAGAATGAAGAGCATCCCATCTGTCCTGCCTGCAGTCCCTAAACGCTGCCCAGGAGGAGATGTAGAGATAGCAGTGAAGAATTCCTCTCCAAGTCCAGTCACTGTAACCACAGCAAAGTTATCCTGCATTCACATACATCTAGGGCCAGATGTCAGCCATGCACCTTTTGACTCTTCATGATTACCTTACAAACACTGTAGAAAGGATTCTTCTGGCCTATACTTCAGCTTGTCTGCATATCAGGCAACTTGTCTAACCCATTTGCATAGGTTTCTCCTAGTCTGAGAATACACCTGCTCATTTTATTGAATTAATTCCCAATGCATTACATAAAGTATATAGGTAAGACACTCTTCCAGCAGAAGAAAAAGACCTGAAAAGAAAGAAAGGCTAAAGGTGAGAAATTTGACCTGCAGACATTGCTTGGAAGCTCATTCAACAACTATTCTACAATATTTGATTAATAAAACCATTCAGTTTCAGAGCTTGGTGCAATATTCTACACTTAAGTGGTTGTACTGAAATGCTCTCGTAAAGTAGTTAAACTGAATTCTCTGGAAATGCTTGCTAGAGAAGATGTCTGTTGGATTTAATACATTCCTATCTGAATAATGTCATGATTGTAGTGGCATTCAAAGGTCCCAGTTTGACTATAGGCACCACCATTCTAGAAACCGTGTCAATTTTCAAAGGAAATCGAGTCCTTATTTAAGGACCTTAGAACCAGCTTCACAGAAGAGTAGATGTCTACACATGTTTGGAAATAGAAACACTTCTGCAGGACACAGGTCACTCACACACTCAGTGAATCAGTCAGCTTCCTCAACATATTTCACCAAAATCTTTATCTCTGATGTTCCTCAAAGGAAAATATGCAAAGGTCATACTGCATTCTGATGATCATATAAACAAACCTGCGAATTACTCAAATTCCAGGCCATTGCTGCAGATATGCTAAACAAGTCTTCCACCATCAGGAAACATTTGCTCAATGAACTACCTTCAATTCCTTTTAATTTACATTTTGGCAGTGGGAACCTCAGCTCTCCAGCTGAGAAAGAGAAACCTTGTTTCTAGTCTCCGGGCTGAAGCAAATGACATAAAGTTTATTTGCCTGAGTCACTTCCCTGAATTTATGCCTCTCATAGTCTTCCATAGAGAAGGTAGTGCAAGAATGGCCTGCCTATTCTGCTGGATGATGTGACACATCTAGGAGCAGTAGAGAATGCACATGGTGCTACAGATCCTGCTAGAAGCAGCACCACAGTTACCAACTCAAAACACCACCTTAAATACAAAAATCTAGGAGATGTTTTGCTAGATGGCAAAAAGAAGCTGCGAAACACCCAACCAAGTTCTCTGGCTGGCAAATTTCTCCATAACACAATTCTCGTGTGGGAATGTATATAGGAAAACAACAGTGGATTATTAGAAATTGATAGGGTTTAGCTTACAAACACCTCAAAGGAATGATAAAGTCAAGCACGGGTGACAATGGACAGAAAAACACAATCTGTTTATTATTGCCATACAGCTATAAAGGAAGTATTCTTATCAGCTGGCAAAGTTTCTAAGGAATAGAAAGCTATGGAAAAGCCATCCCTAATTGAACCAAGTCTCAGCAATGAGGACAGAGCATATTAATGAGGCAAGGCTAGGAGGCACGATGAGGAGATAACAATACCCTTAGGAGTTACACCAGTATTAAATGTGACTTTATTACCGTATTATTCTCCTATGAGTCTTTACAGCAAGAATAACTCTGTTTATACAGATGTTCTTTCAACCACCAGCTATTCCAGATTAAACACACACACGGAGAACCTTGATATTTTAAGATTACAGGCCATTAGATTAAATTAGATTTGTTATTTTGCTGTAGTATGCCACTACGCCTCACAAGGTTGATATATTCTTTCAGTGAAACTGAGACACGTTAATTGAAATGAGATACCATAGCTTTAATAATGCAGATTGATGTAGCTGTCTCGCAGGGTTTTTCATTCAGTGCCTTTATTTTAATTCCTCTGAGTGCTACTAATAAGGTGCATTTTATCATTAAGAGGGCATTCTTCACTTAAGTAGTACATACCAAGCTAAACTAAAATACTAGACTAGTTTGCTCTTACAAGAGGGATGCACAGTTGATATTTATGCAAAATTAAGCAAGTCTGAGCTCTGGTTTCCTACCCAATGGGATGCATGATCAAAACTCCACAGAGTTCCAAAATCTCACCTTCTGCAATACAGAAAAGAGACCAAAACTATCACCACTTGAAATACTCTCTAACAAAACACAGTTTTTTAAATACATAAGCGGCCTCTGGCCTTTTACCCTGCTTAGGCGAACACCTCAGTGCTACAGGGAGATGCAAGAGGATTAGTAAAACAATCCACCAAAACTTCAGTGTAATTTAGACCACCCTACACTGCAGCATCCAAATTAAATTAATGCTGGCAGAGAAAAAGAAAGGCTTCTGGCGCCCAGAAGACCATCTCTGGTGAAAGGTCACAGACACAAGGAGTAAAGGCAAGACCAATAAGACCTCTGGAGCAGTGGAAAGGAAGTTCCTTGATCCTTGCAGTTCCAAACATTCATCACTTAATGTCTTGGCTGCCCATCCACAAGAAGAGGAGAAGCCTCCCTTTCCAGCCCCATCAGAGGAGAAATGTACTGCAGACCACAGGGCGGATTTCTGCAGCCCTACAGCAATAGTGACAGCACTCACACAAGGATTTAAACCAGATGAGAATCAAACAAGCAAGTCACACAACTTAATTGTTATAAATAAAAATGCACAGTAAGCTGAGAAGGTTTTCAATCTGCCCATTTCTACTTTAATTTCCTTGCATGGCACTGTTTTACAGCCTAAGACAGGTTTTAAGCTGTGTTACACTGCTAACATTCTCACTAGCTTCTCTGCTCCATACCACTGGTTCAATAGCTCTTCTTGCAATAACAACTTCTTTTATTTTCATTTGAAAGAGACATAATTCTAAATGGTCAGAAGGGAGTTGGAAGACACAACACACTGGACATTTGCTAACATCTCTAGGCCAGGGAATAAACTGGTGAGAGACGAGTACAGAGCCAGCTGAAGCAGATGGACTTTGTACCCAGACACAGCATGACCCCCATTTCTGCTTTTCACGCAAATTGATAGGGCTTGGCACACTGAATGTTGATACCTTATCATTCCCCATTTTTTAAATTTTATTTCTTTTTAAGACTGACATTGCTTTTCAATAACTTTGCACTAGCATATCATGTTCCCCATAATTCAGTCAGTTCAAACCATCCAGATTTAGAAGGGTGAATGCTGACCAGATTTTTTGGAAGAGGTAATAACCCTCATGCTCCAGAGCTTAAGCCAAACTGGGGTTAAAAGGAAATACAATGTGTTAGGCAAATTAAGCCACATTTGCTTCACGGGCAGCTTCTTCCTTCTTTCTCTTAGTGGGAGCATCAACTCTGGGCACTGCTGGAAAGGCAGATGCTTCTCTCTCACACCACAGCCATGGCAATGCTCCAGGCTCCTGACACATTCCCCTCGGGCAAAGGGACAGTTGCAAAATTAACAGTACATTACAGTTCTGTCATTCGTGCATCAAGCAGATGATGCTTTAAAAAGTGGAGGAAGCATAAGAAGTTATTGAGAGCCTCCCCTGTACACATGGAACTCTTGGACTTGCATGGAGGACAAAGAACTTAAAAAGCCCTCTTCTGCTCACCAGGGCCTGCACAGCACAAGAGATAGGCATGAGATCACCTGTCACAGTGAACTGTGAAATAAACTGCCCAAGAATGAAGTTTCTGCCTGGCCCACAAGGTTCTGTTCCAATACAGGAAGACTTATAGTGCCTTAATTATTATCATGCCTGGAGTGGCTAATGACAGCTTTGTTATCTACAGAGAACTGCTTCACCATTGAGTTCTTGACTTCATCAGCAGTCAGCAGGACTCATGGTCACAAGGTATTTTTATACCATATGTATGTATGTATGTATGGTGGAGTCACATGCCTCTCTCCCTTGGTCCTATATCATAAAGAAGGCTATACAGAAACTGACGTATTCATCTTCCCAGGACAAATGGTGTTTATGTGCACTTCACTTTTCCAAGCTGCATGCTCACCTTTCCTTGGCACAAAAGCCCTTCTTTTCACATGCATTGTGGTTCCTCTGCCTCTGGTCCTGCACCAGCCAGATTCACATCATATCAGGGCCAGTTCCCTGAAGACTGACACAGCATTACTATTCCGATTGATACTGGAGCAAAATATCACAATCTGAAATTCCCAGGGCTTCACAGAATCTAAAAGTCACAACGATTTTTTACAACCTTTTGCCTAGTCACTTTCAGAAAAGAGAATCCACTCAGGCTTCTAAAAGCTGTAGATTAAATTCAAAGCCCCCAGCTGAAGGGAGAAGCTACCCTGGTATCTGGGTTTATGACACCTTCACGCACGTTCTATACCGGAAATCAGATGGAGAGCTATTTTAAGCGTCTCTACTGGCACATGCCAAAATATTTAACTATTAAATTTGACCCACCACCTGCCCATCTTTCCGTTTTACAGGGAGAGTAAACAGCAAGCACATCTATTTTTTTCTGCCCTGCTTGAACAGCCAGACTAAATATCTCTCCTTGGTCGTCTGAGGGACGGGAACAGGGGCAGCAGGGCTGTCCCCGGCCTCGCAGCGGTGACGGCCAGCGCCATCGCGCACTGCGGAGCGCTACCTGCGCGGCCGCCGCCGCCGCCCGAGGCCCCGGGGAGCCGGCGGGGAGCGGGGCCGGACGTTTCCCGGCCGGACGAGGCGGGGGGGGTCCCCTCGCCGCCCCCGGGAGCCCCGCGGGGAACGGGGAAGCATCCGCGTCCGCTCCGTGGCTCCGCGCACCTGCCCGGCTCATGTTTACAGCGGTCCCGTTCATCCCAGCGCCGGGGGCGGGGAAGGGAAATGCGATTAACAGATTAAGTTTGGAAGAGACGGAAGGGGGGCGGGGGCCTATCCAAAGGCGCGCACCCTGCGCGGGGGCTGAGCAGGGGCTCGGTCAGCCCCGACTGCTTTCCGCGCAGCGAGGAAAGCTGCGGAGAGCGGAGGGGAGGCCGGGATAGAGATCAGCGTGGAATAAAACGCCCACCGTCCCCGGGGGCAAAGCGACCGGGGGGGGAAGGGAAGGACACCGGGTTGTCCCGCTGAGTGTCCCCGATGGGGTCAAGCGCCCGCATCCCTGCCATCCCGCGGGCTTACCTCGATCCACTTCTGAGCCTCGGTGAAGGCCAGCTCGGGCTGGGGGGGCTCGGGAGGAGGCTGAACCTCTCCCAGCTCCAGCCCAGGACTGGCCATCTGCAGGGCCCCGGCGCGCCGCGGCTGCGGCGGGGAAGAAGGCAGGCACCGAGTCGCCAGCCTGGGGTGAACGGCG
>VZTB01013008.1:436400-465769 GCA_013397245.1 Thryothorus ludovicianus | reverse complement strand
CTCCGCCGGTGCCCCGTCCGTCCGCCCGCCCTGCCGGCTCGGTCCTCCCTCGCCTGCCGCCCCGCCCGCCCCGCCGGCGGAGCGGAGCTGCGCTGCGCNTGGGGGACGGGACGGTGATGGCAAGGCACTCCCTGCTTGGGGGAGAGCCGCTCTCCTCACCCTGCTGCTCCCGGGGAGGGGAGGACTCGATGTCAAGGCACCCACTGCTTTGGGGGGCAGCCAATCCCCCACTCTCGGCTTTCGGAGGGCACCGAGCCGCACACGGTGAATTGCTGCTGGCACCTGCTGCCTTAGACAACTCATTAGTCGATGTTGCTACGCGGAGCCCCCCAGAATCTCCATCCCCGCGGCGGGAAAGCGGCTGCTCCTCGCCCGTCCCTCACCCACCTGCCCGAGGGCCGGAGCGGGCCGGAGCGGAGCGGAGCTCCTGCCCCAGGAGCGGAGCCCGGCCGGAGCCTCTGACGGCTCTGCGGAGCATCTCGGGCTGCTGGGGGGCCACACCGGCCTTGCGGAAACGACACAGGGGCAGCACAGGGCCGGACCGCCTTAGTCTTCCTTGAAAAGCCGAACAGGCATCAAGGTGTGCTTACAAATATATACCATGGGTGAATATCTCCCATTTTTCTCTTTAAGCAGAGGAAGAAATCCAACTGTGTCCTGCACAGACTTGCATGCCTAACTTAGATGGTGCGAGTAGTTGTAGCTCAAGCAGATGCTTTTAAACCTGAGGTTAAGCATAGAAGTTTCTAGAAATAAAAGGATTTTTTTTTTAACCAGGCCTTTTAAAAGACAAATCCTAAAAATCTCCTCTCGCAAATGTTCAAAAGACAAGCCAAAGTTACTTGTTTCTTTTTATGCAAGCATAGAAAGGTATCTGTGTGCTGGAAATGCAGGTGTGCGAACCTTAACCCCTACTACAAAGTTTTTTTTGAAAGGGGTCATAACTGGCCACTTCTTCAGCTCATGATAGGTGTCAACAAGTTTTGACAAGAAGCAAACTGTAGGATCTGCTTTTCAACATGCCCTTCGTTTGGGTCTTACTTCCCCTCAGTCCGATACTTGTGATTTTGAATCTTGTTTATTTTGATAGTCAGCAAAACTTACCAGCTCTTAAAATATAAATATACTACAAAAGTGCATATATTTAACTCTGTTTCCATTCTAGGAATTTGTCTTTATTGTTCGCTACCTTTTTTTGGTCTTTGTTTATTGCTTCAAATGTGCTGGAGTAACAAAGGACCTAAAAACAGGATATAAGGTTTTTAGGGATTTTTCTGAGAACTGCAACTAGACAAAAACTAGATGAATGGGTAATCTAATCTCAAATATTTAAAGATAAATAATAAGTGTATTTTGAAATACCTATGCTAACAATCTATTTTCTGATTCTTGTAATATTTAAATAACATTGATGTTTATCAGACAACAATTAGATTTGTTCTCCTGGGGCAGTGAAAGACTAACAATTTAAAATAATTATCCTACCTCTTTTTTTTATTACTGTGCAATTCAATCAAATGCATGATTTTCCTGTCTGGTGATCTCAACATCACCTCTTGGAGAACTAGAAGAGCTGGATTGGGCTGAGGTAAGCATCATACCAACACACAGCAGCATTCAAGACAAAGACCACCACCCTAGACCTTGCGTAGAAGTGAGGGGTGAACATTCATTTCCCATTTGTGCAGTCAATTTTCATGGATCATTAAAGAAAATGTCCTCTGATATACACTTCTATTTATACGTTTACAGTCAAGCACACACAACTTCTTAAATTTATGAAATCCTCACAGTGGCACATGGATATAGAGTTAGTGCAGTGTTTAAAGAGCCCTGTTATGTATTTAGGAGTGTGAAATGCACTCTGACTGGCAGCAGGAATCTGGCCACTTCTTTTCTAATCCTAATCCTGAACCAGCTTCTCATTTGGTCAAGTACGAGGCAGCATCCCTACCTCCCTGTTCCCATGGAAACACACTTCTAGCATCAGCCCAGCTTGCTTTTTTTTTTTTTTTAAATCACCATCTGCCTGGGGAGTTGCAGGGCTTGCTCTAAGCCCCTTGAATACCACTCACAGGTTTTTCGATGATTCTCCTTTCTGTATTACAACCACCCTGGCAACTGCAGAAAACAAAATATGAGATTTAGAATGTTAGAAACTTCAGCAAGGTTTTCCCAAGGTCAGTTAGTTCCTCCTAACCAGAAACATTGCTAGAAACTTAGTGGTGGAATTTGTAGCAGCAAAAAAAACTGAGATTTTTTTTCCCTGATGTTCTTTTCAAAATTCCCTCATTTAAAAGCAAGTACTTCAATTTAATTTCTTTTTTCTTTACAGAAAAAAAAACGCAAGCCAGCATTTCAATAGTCCTTATCAACACACTTATATCTATATTTATTAGACAGGAGAAAACCTATGGGGGTGTAGGTATCAGTGTCAAACTGCCTACATTGTCAGGTTCAGTTGCTCTTCCCAAAAGCAGACTGTGCTTATGCACAAGTAAAGTAACTATAGAAAAATGTATGATATAGTGGTTATAGGAGAAAGTAGAAACAAAGATAATTTTTCTCTGGTTTGCAGGGATCTTTCTGCTGCTGTGCATGAATGCAAAAATAGAGGGTTTGAGGAAGATGCCATTTTAGGTATTTTTCTTGTGTTAATTGGTTTGGTCTTCTACCTTGCTTAGTATTTTCTACTGGGAAGAGGAACTCTCCTGTTTCTTTTTGTATTCAACTAGCATCTAAAATTGTTAAGCCTCTTGAGTAGCTGGAGCAGAGGTTTAATAAGGCCTGACTGCTGCTGTGGCACACCTGATCTTATCCCATGGCAGCAATGAACAGCTCATTTAAAAGAAGCTGTGTCCTGAACAGCTTCTGCCACTATGACCTGTCTCCCTGAATGAACTGGTCTGGTGCTCAAGACCAAGTTCCCAGCAAAACTACTTCTAGATGGCATCTTTGTGCTCTCACTGCTCTTTCTGGTTGTATGAGCTTGACAACAAAGCTTTGTCGTCAAAGCGAGTATGTCACAAATGCTTCTAGCAAGATACATAACCTCCATTTGAAAAACATTTCTTTTACTAAAAAACATGGCACAGAGAACAAACGGGTGAAATACCCAAGGATCATATATTTCTATTCTATTTTACCTTGCTCATTGATCTTTTCTTTGTGAGCTTTTACCAATGTGCCTTAAACCAGCAAGGCCCCTGGGCTATTTAAGAAAGGAAGTTTTCCTGCTGGCATCAGGGCTTTCCAGCCTCCTTCTCTCCTTCACAATCTGCCACTCTGGGCTGAGATTCTCAGAGCAGTACTTCTTTTTTCTCCAGACCATAATGGTGATACTTCGGGATGTTGCACAGTCCTGGCCCAGATCTCAGAGAAATCTGAGCTGAACCATAAGCATACTGTTCTGGCTAAGTACCTTCACTGTTGTTTCCTCAAGAACTGCTATACCTTTCTTTGGTTTGCTTCTCTTTTTTTGTGCCTTTAAGAAATCACTGAATATAATGCAGAAAACTTGAGATTGTATGGTATTTGTTTTAAAAATTCTGCTTGGAATTCCTGAATTTTCTAAAGCATAAGCCAGGGATAGGCATACCAAGCACAGTGCTCTTTACCTCCAGGTCACTTCAGAGCTGCAGTGTCTGAACTGAGAGTACTGGGAAGATTTTTACTGACTTTACTGATTTGATTTTACTGCCTTTACTGCCAAAGGCAGGATGTGCATTTTCACAGCCTGCCCTGTGTGGAAGGGTGAGTTGAGAGGTGAGCTGAGTGAGCAGATGAGAAGAGCCCTTAAAGCAGCATCTATCAAGGCAGAGGAGGGTGGTGGAGAAGATGGTTACTAGGAGTTTAGAATTCTCTTCCTTGATAAAACTATAATCAGAGACAGTTCTACTCTCAATGACATGCAAGCTATCTTGGAGAGAAGGCTGGTAATAATATCCACTTGGAAACAAGACATAGAAAACCCCTACTTTTGAAAAATGTCTCATTAAATGAGCTTTAGTTATTTTTAATTGTCATGAAAAGAATCAATGAATCTGTGACCATGAGAGCATGTTGATTTTTTCCAACCACTCAGACAAATGTTGTGACTTCACATTTTATTTAATCAGGGCATCTGCCGTGGTATATTTGCAGTGTTCAGACTTTGGCTGACAGCATCTGTTTGTTTATCCCGGCCATGCTGTCTTCTATCACAGTCACTTTCTCTCTGGTACCACTCATTCAGCAACATATTGTCAGGCTTGGCATTGATGTTCTATGTCATTCTGGGAATTACAGGAGTAGATGAATCGTCTGAATTTGCTCTCTACTGGGAGAAAAGTAGGATTATCCTTTCTCACACTGTCCTGGAAGAAGGTGAAGCCCTCTTGTGAAGCAATTTTTCTGTATTTTGGACTTTCATATTGGTTTTTCAAAGCTAGTACAGCTGATTGTCACCTGAGCACATTTGATATTTTCTATTTTTCTTTCCATTTAATTAAATTTTTCGATTTTAAAAGCTGTTGAAAATCCAGGATTTGATATACCCCATGTTGCTATTTAATGAGCTGTAGGCCTAATGAATCAGAGTGCAGGTGATTTAAAATGGGAGCTCACATGCACAAATGCATGTAAATACTCAATGTCATTTACAAGCCACAGTTTTGAGGGGGTTCACTGTCCTCTCTGTTCCCTGCCTAAGAAATCCCTGACCAATATCTCTGTGTTTAGAATGCTGCTGTGCCTTTAGTTGTGAGGCTTTCCTGCCTGGTCTTCCTTTCTGGCTTTGAGACTTGCTTTTGCCTCTCCTCGAGGCCTCCAGATCCCAGGCTGAGAGCTCTGCTAATGGCACAGAGCCTGGCTTAGCTTCTCCTTTCATCCACAGCCATGGTCATTCTCCTACTCACCCAAACAACCATTTCCTTCCTTCTTTTTATTGTTCTCATCAAGACCTGCCTTTCCTCTGGTATAGGAAATTCCTATATCCAGCCTCCTC
This sequence comes from Thryothorus ludovicianus, assembly GCA_013397245.1. Lineage (NCBI taxonomy): Eukaryota > Metazoa > Chordata > Aves > Passeriformes > Certhiidae > Thryothorus > Thryothorus ludovicianus. The sequence continues at coordinate 460,785 of VZTB01013008.1, read as the reverse complement.
TTTAACAAGCATAATTCTTTTTCTCCATGAGCCTGCCCTCTTTTGTCAGTTTGCCATCATTTTGTATCTTTCACCTCCAGTACATATCTCAGGTACTTCTCACTTCCTCTTGTTCATATGTAGTATGTGGATAGGAAACCAAACATATAAAAAACCATGAAAACCACTAGGAAAGAAGAGCAGAGAGAAGGACTGTGAAAGCAAGAAGATCACAAATAAGTGATAACAAGTTGCACAAGGTTAAAAATACATAAACTGGGTTGACAAGTGAGCAATAATATAAAAAAGAAGTGGAGAAGTGGTGAAAGGGAAGTGAAGCAATCCGAAATAAATAGGTACCAAGGTAAAGGGAAGAATAAACCTGAGCACAGAACCAGTGAACTTGTCAGAGTATCCTTTCATTCTGCATTCATAGCTACCAAGCATTACAAGGTCCACGTCCATATATCTTCTTTCCAGATCCTCTCATAAAATGTGTGCCAGACTACAAGAGGAAAATGTCCACATGCCCAACCAGCAACTGAAAGGGTACTCTGAAGGAATGTGTGGTTCTTCCCCCCTGCTGTCTGCTCCCAGAGCTGCATAGTTCTACCCTCTTGACAGGTCAAGCCTGGAAAAGGATGTGGCAGGACAATGGGTCTTTCACCCGCTGTTATCAAGGATCTTTTTAGCCCATTAAAACAAAAGTGCATTGATGGGGAGCGGATGCTCATAGGTTTGTGTACCTGCCAATATGACATCCTGTTTCTTTAATATAAAGACAACAAACAGCCTTCACTTCTCTGCTGAACTGGAAGTGGCACAGAAACACAAAACAATATTTCTTCTCCAGTATTCTTTCAATTTTGACTGCTTTTCAGCTACTTTCTTAGAATCTACTTCATTCAAGACTGGAAACGGAAGTGTGCCGCGGCCGGGATGTTGAGGTGTTCTTTCAAATAATCTGCTTCAGAGCAGGACTCTCCACTTCCAGGATGTATCTGAAATAATTTTCCAGCTAATTTTGCACTCTGCCCATTCAAATGCAGCATCTTCCCCTGCTACTACACACTCAATATACATATTACCTACTCCCTTTTACCATCCAGAGTAAATCGGCAATCACATGGAGCTACTCACAATTTTCCCAGTGAGGAACGTGATTAGAGGGGTTTTAGTACCCTCAGAGAGTTGCTCCTCAACACATCTTTCATAGTGCCACCACCAAGGAAGGGGGTCTTTTAAGTCATCTAACATACTCAGAGAGCCCAAGTCCCATAAGTGCAGCTGAGTCTGATGAGGCCCAGTCAGACAAGGAAAGATAAGGAGCCAGAGAAGGTGGTTCAGGGGTCTACAAACCTCTGCAGCAAGCTGTGGCTTCAAGCAAGTGCTACAGAGTTGTGGTATTTGGGGGAGGAGAGGGGCTGTTATGTATGAAAGAGCATACAAAGAATGCATTCAGAAACTTTTGCCAAACTGGTGAAAAAGATGGGATGAAAATCAAAAATTGTATGTGGAAAAAAAGGTGATTTGAAAACCAAGGTCTAGCTCCCAGAGTAAATTCCTGGGTTCTTATATTCATTTTGTTGGTGTAAAATGAATTTTATGTAGTGGTGGCATAAAAACATAGTTCACCAAGCCACATTATTTTTATCAAATGTACAAAAAGAATAGCAAAACCCACTCTCACTGATGTTAGACCAGCTATTTTCTAGGTAGCTGCTTGTGAGAGCTTGAGAAATGTGGGAAAATCCACACCACATTCAGCCTTTAATTTTAGAAGTGACTTGCATCATCCAGAAAACTCTGGTGAATATCTTCCCTCTCCTTTTCTAAGTAAATATTCCTGTGGAGAAGATCAAAGTGAAAACCTGTACCTGAAATTAACACTGGGCTTTATCCAAATTTATTTGGAGTTTAGCTGGTTCATAGCAAATTGGAATATTAATTTACTCAAGATAAAGAAATAAAGATAAAGAAAAGTGGAAAATGGAAAGGAAAAGAGAAGTAGTGTCAGAAAACAAGAAAAGCAATTAAAGACTTGACTCCATGCAGTAGGACAAAAATATACCTTATTTAGCAACAGTATTATTGAGTTCCACAACACAAGAATATTAGGGGCAGGTTTTTTCTCCTTTGAAGATTTAAAGGACAGAATTTGGCAGAGGATCAACCAGGAGCAAGAAAAAGCAGTGCAGTGTAGGATATAGGTGAGTTTTTTCTCTGTAAGCAGGCTCTCTTGCTCAGTGATCTCTGTCATGACAATCCTTGCAGAACAAGACACTCATCAAAGCCTGTGAAGGTGCTTTTGTACCACAGGTACCATTTCTGGGACAGATGGCATCTGCCATGTCATCGCAGACATGGATGGTCACATATTCATGAGAGTCGGCGTCAAAATCAGCCATCAGTCTAAACTCTGTTATGGTTTCTTTATTATGTTTTCTTTGTTTTGTTCTACCCATCCCTTCAAAGGATGGAGTATAATTTGTAACCCTGCCCAGATTACTGCTATGAGCTGTGAGATAATTTCACCACTTGCACACACATACCAGCTAAAAACTCGTTCACCAGATATACAGGTGGTGAAAAATATAAATCTATATATAAATATAGACTACATAAATCTGACTACACATACTGAATGCTTCTTGATAAAAATGTCCAACACTTACTATTAAAGAAACAAGGAGTACTGTGAATATCTGTTGGACCTCCCTAATACCTTTCAGTGCTCTAGTGGAATAACTTCCTCTGTTATCTTCTGGACCTCTCAGGGATCATACTCGACTTTACTGAAATCCACAGGAACTTTTTGGAATTCAAAAACCCTATCCTGCAAGAGTGTGGATCCATCACAGCCTTCCACACCTCTCAATGCTGGAAGGGTTCATGTAAGCTTTCTTTGCTCTTTTGAACCCGACCATGGGGTGATTCTGCTCCCAGCTGGCCAGATGTGAGCCATCTCCAGACCAGTAGCACCAATCCATAACTCCAGTCAGTACCACTGACTCTGGCTTAACAATCTGGGCCTACGTGGAATCATGGAGCACATTTCAGAACAGAGTTTTGCTCTTTTCCAGCCTGCTTTAGGACTGGATGTGGTGATGTAGGTCTGCCTATTGGGCCATAGTCCATGCTGACAAATTGTCAGGGAAGAGAAAGATATTGCACTGTTGGATCACTCTCTGAGCTGCTAAATGATTGATTATATGAGGGCTGCCCACCCATATGAAAGCAGAGCTAGAAAGATGGCCAATGAATCACGCTGTTGAGTGTACAGCCAGAAAGGATTATGAGCATGGCCCTTAAAATAACAAAATTGGGGGAAAATACCTTTAAAGCAATTTTCATAACTCTCTTTTACTATTACTTCTGTAAACTAATGACTTTCTGTTTGGCCAGGAAAAGGGCCTGAAGTTTTTTCCCAGTTTGGAGGCCCCTGTTCTCTTCTATGGGCCTCCACAAGAAGCCCAAAGGTCAGGAAAATCTCAAATGATCACTCAAGGGAAGAGAAAATACTTTCTGATAATCCACATTACTGGAATGGTTGCTGATACCTGTTGACTCTTATTTTCAGGCACTTTTTGGCTTCTGGTGGGACTGTCTATCACAGGAAGTCCTGATCTAGCCTGAAGAAAGGACAGAGAATCCACAGGTTGCAGAACTGTCATAGTTGTGGCTGATCCAAGCTACATTGTTTTCATTAATCATTGCTTTTAAAAAGGGCCATATTTACTGAGCATTTTTGCTTCTTGAAATATAGTACTCATTGAATGTATCCTCAGTGGTCCATTCACTTCAGGGTGGGACTTGATGCTTCTTGTGGGTCCCTTTCAACTCAAGATATTCTGTGATCTGTGCCTGTGTTGATGAACCATATCCAGGAAACTGGATGAGGATTTTGATCAGATGTTAAAGGAGTTAGATGCTCAAATCTCAAAAAAATAATGGTGTCAAGCCCTTAAGTACCATCCAATTAAAGAATTCCAGTCCTAAGACACTGGTGACCTCATGTTTGCACAGCATGCTAGTAGGTGAGCAGAAGGTCAAAATGAGGGTGTATCTCTAAGAGACTGGAGTGTTACTGTTAAGGAAACATTTTTGAAGTCATGGCTGAAAGTTCAGGTCAGACAGCACAGGGACAGCACTAGAGTAATTAATTAATCATTTGGCAGACTTCAGAATCAAGGTTTTCTAAGGGACGAGGGGCCTTCAGTTAACTTTAGACTGTGTGCAGGATGGTGTTTTTTTGAGAATTACTACTTTAATCAGGTTTCTGTGCTGAATTAGAAAATGCCAAGTCTGTGTTTGTGAACTGCTTCCAGACTTCTCAATCCAGCTTCATTGCAAATGTTTCTCTTTATAGACCACTTTGAAACCACAGTGTAGCAGAGATTGTTGTGCAGGAAGAGATGTTCAGCCTCTGGAGCATCTTACGAGACTGGTCAGCATATTACATGCGTCAGTGAAACGGGGAAATCATGAGTCTATCAGGAATAAAGACTCAAACCTTGGTGACAGTCAAGACCTGTGTGATCTTCATCCCTGTATGAAGGGATGTATAAGGGAAGTCATTCAAGTGGTTCCACAGAGTGGAAGATTTTCCAGCCATGCAGAGGGACTGGGCTATCAGCCCTGGGAGCTCTTGTACACATGAAATTAATTCTACTTTGAGGTGGTTGGTGTCAGCATAGCACTCAAGTTTTCATGATCTAAACCTAGAGGAAGGACACATGTCTGCAAGGAAAATGGAGTCTCATGTGTGGAGTATATGCCATCTTAGAGGAACAGTGGTTCTTCAAGGCACGTACTATGTTAATCCGTGGGTATGTCCCAGCATCATAAGGTGGCTATAGTCTTCCCTTCCACTTTCTACAGTAGTTCATTTCTCCAGCTTCTGAAATACTGTGAAAAATTTTGAGTACAGAGTGCTGAAATTGGCCTAATAAGAGAAGCCAGCTGGAAGCCATCATCATGTGCATGATCACATGCTGGAGGTGCTGTGCAGAAGAGTAGAAGCTGTACATATGCTCCACTACTAAACCTCCACTGAACTTCTCAGGGCTGCTTCATGGCAAAGACTGTGATGGCTCATATCTTCTGAGGACTTGAAAGTGCTGGGGCCTCCAGGAGCAGTGCAGGGGAAGGAATGTGCTGTGAAGAAACTCCAGCCCTGGAGCAGGTGAGGAGCTGTGAGGGAAGGAGAGAATCTGTCTATCTGTATGTAGATATGGGCCTCTGTTTTGGTTTTTTGCTAATTCTGCTGCACTCCCCTTGTGAACTTGGCCAGAACACACAGACTTTCTGAACATATTTGTATTTTTCAATGCATGTGACTGTGAAACCCACAGAGGAGAGAGAGATGAGGTTTCTGCACCCCATCCTAGAAAGGACAGTGGGAAGATTGCATCCAAACTTCTGGGATCAATTTCTTATATTCCTCTAAAACTTCTGGTCTTCCATGCCTGAATTGAAACGATTTAATTGAAACACTCTGCATTTAAAACTTATGATAATACAAAAAGCCATCCCCTGACTTGTCTCTTCTTACAGAAACACTTTGCAGAAGTGCAGAAATATGAAGGGAGATGTTTACATCAACAGATATCCTCAGTTTATAACACCATGAATGATTATGAAACTTAGGTCAGACTCTCCAAACCTGTTTCAGTGATTGTAACCTAGTTAACACATCCTTTACAGAAAACATGCACAAAAATAAGGAAATGAATTCTTAAACATATAATAAATCTCTTGTTCTCCACCAAATAAATACACTGTGCTTATCAGGTATGAACCATGGCCTATTTCATCATAATTGTAACCATAAATCTGGCTCAGTTACTGAGCATTCTACATTCTACTATCTGTTTATTTAATTTGGAAGAATACTACTGCAAATTTCCAAAAAATAAAAGTATTAATATTTTTTTGTAGATATTTACAAATTATTAGTCTGGGTGACAAAAGCACGAGAACTGTCAGAAAGGAAATTATATGATGACAATTCACTCTAAAATTACAAATGCAACTAAAGTTGCATCTGAAATTGAAAATACAATTTGATATTGCTTTTGTAACATATATATATATAGATGTACATATATTGAGGTTATTGAAAAGGAACAAATTTTTGGGAACCATGACGGAAAGAGTTATTGAAAGCAGTAATATTTCTTTCCTTAGACTTTAAGAGTGAATGGTGTGAAATGTGTAACTACTTGTTATTTTGTTTTCAGTGGTGTGGTGGTAGTTGGTGCTATGGTAGCTCCAAAGTTTCAACACTTAGAAAAGCCACGTTGCTGTAATGTGAGCTCCACATCCTGAGGAAAAGCCAGGCTGCTGGGCTGTCCCTGAGGATTTCATGAAGTGTTTTGACTCTGAATCAAGGTAATTTGTTGATACTCCTGTAAATTTGATGAACAAATATTTCTATAGAAGTTGTTTTCATTCAATGATATTTTTAGAAATGTTCTGTGGTTACAAACAGAGCTTATGGAGTTGGTGTATTTGACCTGGTTTTATTGACAGTGATGTTTGCTAAACTACCAATGAGCACTAAGGATGCTGACAGTGCCATTTATTCAAGGCAGTGTTGAGACAGAAGTTATGTGCAAAGAGAAAGATAACGGAGGGAATAGTGTACAACTTGTCATGTGTGAGCAGTTGTTTTTAATTAGCTCCTGCTCATAATGATAATCATTTTCACATTAATTGCTTCAAATGTCTTACAATACATTTGAATTTATGTTCACTGGAAAAATTCGAAAGTTATGTTTCAACCAGGACCATCTGATTTGCTATGGATGTTTAAAGTTTATGTGGCTGCAAAAGCAATTGATGAAATTCACAGAAGAAAAATCTGTCAAACGCCACTATATGTTTAGTCTCTTTTTACATTTACCTCAAGTTCATGTTACTGACCACTCACAGATCCCGAAGGAGGATGCTTTTTGACCAGATCCTGTAAAATGCTATCATGCTCCTGAGACTAGAAATCGCACCCGTGATCTGAGGTGCATCTCATTGTTACTGATGGTTTTGTGGGATTTTTTCGCCTTCGGTGTGCTTTTTGAGCCGACCTAGTGCCGACAGCGTCAGAAAAATTTTGGGCAGGGAAGCAAAGCATTCGGTGAGTTACAGCGCCATCTGTAGAAAGAACACAGCATCAGCCTGCAAACTGAGGTCTGCTTCCTCCAAAAACCCTATTTTGTACCTTCAGGTCACTGTTTCAGCCATCAGATGGGACTAAACAGCACATCCAACAGGAAACTCTGCACTGCGCTCAGTCTTTAAGCACTGCTAAAATCCTCAGAAAACTTCATCAGCTTTCCTGCCTAGTTCAGCTTTCCTGCCCTATTTTTCTACCAGTGTTGTCATAGTTTTGCTTTATTTTTTTCTCATCAGGTTTTTTTTTTCATCTCCTGGCAACACAGAATTGCTTGGTGATCTGAGTTAAGTGTCAGGGCACACTCTAAAACTCAGCCTTCTTCTTGCCAAGTGAGTAGGCTAGGAAGGCACTCAGGTGAGACTTTGCACAGAACAGAACTGACTAAAGTCTTGTAATTCTCAGAGTGTACATCTATTATTACCTAGTGGGAAACGCTCTGCTGGGAGGACAGGGTTCTGCCTCCAGCTTCCTGGTTTTTTGGCATCTGATGCTTCTGTATTTTAGCAGCTGTACACCACCAGCAGATCACCTTGTACAATAAATCATACAGATCTCTGAAATACATTTTTCATAAAGAAACTGGATATACATTAAGGCAAGGAGAGATGTTGAGATGTTGCCTTCATGGTAAGAAGTTAGAAACTGGTATGAAAGAGTCAGAGTGTAATCCCTATTCCAGTGACTATTCATTGCTTTCAAATGGAGGACCACTGCAGGAAGGGAGAACCATTCATCATAATGTGCCAGATATCTTAATTGTTATATATAGAGTGAGTCAGTGTAGCAGGTTTGGGCAGCAGAGCAGAAGAAAACACCTAGCTAGAGAAGTGACATAGCCCAGGACAGCCTGTCATGTCTCTTTCTCTCATTCAAAAGGGCACCTAGCAGCAGGAGACTATTCACTGTAAGAGTATTAAGCAGGGATAAATATCTCCTTCTTGCCATCACAATGTGTTTAACTCCTTTTGGGGAAAAGTTGTGTCTAGACTCGGTATTCCCATCACCTGGTTTAAGCAATGCTCTCCTCTGTAGGTTTACAGCTCTGTGCCACCCAGCCATAAGCCCCTTGTTCCTCCCATTGGTTTTGCAGAGGATCATGCTGCCTAACTGAAGGCTGATATTTCCTTGAGAGACAAAATGTGTGGGAGCAGGGCTTTGCTTTGTGCAGTTTGCTCAAGAATAGCGGTGGCAGAGCAGGGTGTTAAATGTAAGACTCTGGTGACCTGGGTGTGACCACCCAGCCCTCCTGCTTTTTTCTCCCACTTGTCCACAGTACTGTGGCTTGTCAGTGAGCATCCTCATTGCTTTGGACAATAATGGCTGTCTTGCCTCTTATAGGTGTGTAGATTTTTGTTAAGTGAGTAAAAGAAGGCTCAGGATCTAAGCAGTACAGTGTGCCATCCCTGGGTGCTTCGCCACTAACTTCAGTTGACTTAGGAGACAGGTTTATGATCCTGGAGGAACTGTTCTTAAGCTAAATGAAAGGAATGTTTAACTCCAGTTACTTTTTATTGTCTTCTTGCCCAAATTTGCTTAATTCAAATCCAGATTCTGGAGGACACAAAACTGGAAAAAACAGCTTCCCTGTAGAAGTTAATTTCTTGGGCCTATTTACATCAGTGTGGTTCAACTTTCAATCCTGGCAAAAACTTACTTGAAAAACAACTCTGAGAAAATAAAAACAAAACACCACAACCAAAAATTAACAAGTGCTTTCAAAAGAAGGAGTTTTAAGTCTCACTACTGAAAATTACTCTTAGCCTTTATTTAGTATTCATGGAAAAGGCTGTGTTATATTTTCAAATGCTGTAGACATAAGTTTGGGGAAAATACTTTGAATGGGCAGGGAGAACCAAAATTTGTCTTCAAGCAGGACTTATCATAAGGACACTTATGATCTTAGACCCAGGGAGATAAAAATCACTATTAAACCCAAAATCTGACTAGTTGAAATGAGAGTCTATATGCTGCCATTCCAGAAACACAGACTTGTAGTTCTTTTAACACTGATATTTTTTCCTTTGCCTATCATCACAGTGAATACTTTCTTTTTTTTAAATGTCCACCATGCTGTAGAAAGTAGTTGATACTCAACAAGAATAAAGGCATGACATCATTGAGATGAGAGTTCCATGGAATCACTTGAGCAGAGGTATCCTTTGCACAATTGAGAGACCCTGTCACTTTTTGAGATACAGTGGGAATAGAGAGGATATTTTAGGACAGAATCCTTTCTGGGAAACATCCCCTCACCAGTGTGTGCCAGTTAAACACCAGTATAGTTCATGTTCTGTGGCTGCTTTGAAGAAATGCAGGCCTGCACTGCCTCTGTCCGTCTGTTGTGTCTCACCCTGAAGGCTTCCCAGACTACCACACTTAGAGATGTACTAAAACAAACACATCTGGGCCACAAGATGTAAGTGAAACTCATTACCAATTCAAGTTCAAAAATCTGTATGTTATAATACAGCACATTTCTACATGAAAGGACCACTCCAGACCCTAAATATTTTTTCAGGTTAGCTACAGTTCTAAATTAACTATGAAATGAGAGGCCTGGCCTTCTGTATATGGGCTGCAGTTTTATGCCTGAATACCATGAGCTTGCACAGGCTGTAGTTTGAGAAGCCTTTTTCCAGTATTCCATTTCAATATTTTCTGTGTCCTTTCTTTTTTTAATGCAGAAAGGTCAACGATAATTCCCTATAAGAAATGGCATGGGTTTCAGATCCATTTTCCTACACTATGGGTGATTTTTTTTCACATCTTACAAAGTATATGTATATTAGTATTTGCAGACGTTTCTTCCAGCTAGTTATCTTATATATTCTGGACAGAGCTTTAAGGGTACCACCATGTACCCTTTTGTTCTGTTATAGATTTCACTGTTCCTGCTTTATTTGCAAACAAAATGTGCAAGGATTTATTTTGCCCTAGATAAGAATAAATATAAATAAATAAACAGGTGTTGAAAAGCCTTTTTAGTGCTTGCATTTGTGATTCCCTCCTGAAACAAAAGTCATTCTGAAAGCTTTACTGAAAGCTTGCTTTGAAAGTGAGTATTTTTTTTTAGACTGCTGACTGCAGTACTACATTTGCTAAAGAGATGCAGTCACACAATGGTTTGCTTCTGTATTATCTAGGTCATGGGCCAGAATTCTCCTGGGTGCTAACACTTTCCATTAAGCTGAATTTGTTGGTGCACAGTGCAGCTATTTTCCTTTTTAAAGCTGGTCCTAAATGGGAATGCTGAGTGGCCTGCCTAGTTTAACTGGTTTTGGTTCCATGCAGAGTCAAGGGGCAAAGCCTATCCCCTGAGAGGCTGGCCACGTATTCTGCCATGGCCAAGCACTAACAGGGCATTGATGTTCCCTAATTTATGCTCCCCACCCCACACATTCACCACTGCAGATTTTGATGGTGTTTGTAAGGTGATCCCTAAAGGCTTTGCAATCAACCATGAAGAAAAGTAATTCAACGAAAAACAGCTAAAGTCAGTCTCTTTGCACAAATTTTAGTCAGCAAGAGCCTAATTTAAATGCTAGAAATGCAAACCCTAAAATTTAAAACCTAGTGTATTCCAGAAGTCAGTGCATGATAAACGTCCCTAAATTCAATGCAGTAATTGTTCTTATTTTTGTCCCGAATCCTCTTCCTCATACATGTGAATATGCTTGTGAGCAGTAGCTCTATCTCAAGCATTTTAAAGCATTACCATACAGGATGTATTAGCTGCATATAGGTTTTATAATTTATTTAATCTTAAAGTTTTAAAAATATTTCTCTATATTATTAGGATTCATGATATTTTTATGGTATGTACTATGATGATCCATGTTGGATGATGCACATTTCACTCAATGTGCATTAAATCACTTATGTACATAAGAGCAAATAATGAATCTGTGTCCAGTCAGTGGTTTGTTTAGGACAGCACAAGAAATTGTGTGACTGGCTCTGGCCCTCCTTGCTGCTAGATCAGCTCTTTTCTATTGAGAGAGCCTTTTCATCACCTGTTGGTCCATATTGCATGTGAGGTTATTGCACAGATATAGTAAGTATACCTTGGCCTGACTGCTAAAATACCAAAAGGAAAAATATTGAGATCTTGTCATAGACATGAAAAATATTGTTGGACTGGATAAAGCATACCTAACTTGTTATTGTTTTATTTTTTAAGAAGCTTTATAAAGCTTATATCTTAAGAAGCTTTCCAGCAGCATTCTTATGAAAAAAAAAATCCCAAAGAGAAGGAAGTTGGTCTGTTGGTGGTCGCTGCTGGTGAAAAGTTCAAAAATCTCCTGTCTGAGAATGAAGGCAGAGACAGCCCACACAGGTCTGCACTCTAATACACACAAATATTACCTATTATATTACAGTGTGCAAATATGCTAAAAATGCATACGTTATTTATACAAACTCATGTTACTGCTGTGGTAAAAAATATTTGGGAAAGAAGTTGAACTTGTGAATGCTTACACTTCAGGCTATAGTTACATTGTTGAGATGCACATTTTCTGCCTCATTATAATTTATAAACACTGGATTTAGTCAGGGTAAGACTTCTTACAGCTGAACTGTAATTTCCTGTGCTAAATGGAGTCAGATGAGTGAGGATATGAAATCTTGGAAAAGTATAACCATTCCAAGGAAAGCTGTCCTGTTTGATGTAGTAGAATTGGTATAATTTCGTAAGAAGGACAGGCAGTTTGTTAATTCTCTGTCCAGTCCAGAGTAAAAAATATCAAGTGAGGAGTTTCTGCTTGAATGTAAATGGACTTTTGCCCTCCTCATGCAGTGAGTACAGGCTCTGAGTCTAAACAGATGTGGAAATATCATCAAGTGTCTGACTAAGGAAATCACTTCAGCCTGTACATAAATTCTACCATGTGCTAGAGCTTAACTGAAGGCTTGATTTCAGTTGAGATCATGGACTAGCCATGAGCTGAGGTGCTCTGTAAAATTAGACCCCAAGTGCTATGCAGTACTTAAAAATAAATTTGCCTGTTGCAGCCTAGGAGCTGAATTTAGTGAATGTATTTGAGCAGGGAACTTTTCCATGCCCCATCAAATCTAATGAACCAAATGGCATTTCCTGACGTGCATGTATCAAATGAGTAAGGAACAAAACCAATGTTGCTGCAGAGCTAATGTTTCAAATTTTTGAGCACAAGTATTTCTTTTCCTTTGATTGCGCTCACAGGGACTCAAGCGCAGTTGTGGATTGTGCTTTCAAAAACACCAGCTAAGTTACAGGGTAAAACAACTCACTTAAAAATTGTTTGAGGATGGTAGGAGAAATATCTCAAGCTTTGAAAATCAAAGCGATTTTAAGCTAATTTTTTCCTATTTTTTTTAAATTTGTCAATGAGTGTGTGGTTCTCAGCCTGCAACATGGCAAGCATATTCCCTGCAGCAAAGACAGGCAGCAGTCCCAGGCTCTCCTGGCCCTACTACAAGCCACAGGAGTGACATTCATGAGCTACACAAGTCCACACTGCAGCTAAGGAAAGGATTCAAGCCTGTTACCTGACTGACATGGATCCCTGCAGCAGCTGTGGCAGACAGACGATAGAAATGAGACAACTTTAGTGAAATATGTTGTACAAGATCACTGGCTGCTTAACCAGCAGTTTCTCATTGCCCTGACACACTGCTTTTTCACAAAGAGCAACAATTTTCCTAAACCCTCATAGCCCAATCAAGAGCCATAAACTTGCAACACACTGATTCAAACCAAACAGGATTTTGCCATATTTGGTAAAAGATTTGAATGGTGTTTTACAGGAAAGTTTGTTGTCACTGCTGCCAGTACTGATAATTTCTAAAATACAGCAGGGATTACTTTATGACTTCTTCTCAGAGGGTCATGAAAACTGAAAACCAAGTCCCAAACTGTGTATTTAGGGAATATCACATCCATAACAGCACTGGGCTGCATCAAAAACTTGTAATGGCTGCTTCCTGAAGTTGGGAAAAATTAGCCTCTCAGCCCCTTTTCTCAGATTGTTCAGTAAGAATTGATCCTGAGAAACGTGTTGTTTATTGACATGACTTGAACTTTAAGGCCATTGTTCAGTGAAAGGAGAAAGAATGGTTGGTAAAGTCAGATAAAGTATCAAGCCAGCTAAATAATTATATTCCTTTCTGAACCATCTTGTTCCTTCATTAATACTTCTTCAAACCATCAGAAATATGGCCACAGCTTTGTCACCTGATTCTTTGGTATGTCAGAAAGCATGAATACTGCAACCACTCTGTATATAATCACCTGTAATTTAGATTTATGCATAATCCTCAACTCCCTAGTACTGCCAAACATTTTTGTGGAATGGGAAAGGGAAAAAGAAGGAGAAAGTAGTATTTCTTGAATGTTGAGTTGCAATATAAGTCTACTGGAAAAATATCTTCAGGCATTATAAGGGGACTCTGGGGACTATGCATCAAAATGGCCCTCTTCTGCAGACAGACATGAGTTCACCTGATTGTTCTCCAAGTCAGTCAAGCTGAGGTTAGTCTAACACTAAGCTTTAGCTAATAAGTCCAGCTAAGAGGGAGAGTGTATTAACTCAGGCCCAAAGCCAAAGTATAGTAAATATAAGAACTCTGTCTGCAAAAAAAAAAACCAACCAAAAAATCTAGGACTTTATGTCTCCATTCTTTATTTGCAAGGGGGGAAACTCTCAACACATTAGGAGTAGAAGCTCTTCTGCTAAGATGTTAACATGCATACATATGAAGATTTGAAAAGAAAATGTAACTTTAATCTGGCTATAGTGCTGTAAGTAATAATGCCTCATACTATGGTATAAAGTGTTCTTAAGTGATGGAATTAACTGCCATGTTTTTTATGGTACCATGCTGGATTTGCTAAACTAGCTGAAATACCTTTGCCTAGTCTGGTTGCTCCAACATCATGCAGATCTCACTTTCTGTATCTTGCTGCAGGCCTTGCAATATCATCTAACCACATCTGAAGCTCACCTAAGCAAGAAGTACAGAAGTTTCAATTCAGTTCTACGTAGCTCATTATTTGTTCACTGAGCTTCATCTAGCCCTACATTTTTGATGCAGTATTGAAGGGATTGGGAAGCTTCATTGAACAGTCTTATGGTACTGCTGGAAAGATGACAATTGAAAAACATCCAGGAATGCTCTCATTTTTCCATTTTCCCCACCACTCACTGCTCTTTTTCCCCCTAGGGATGTTACAGGCATCCTCAGGGAGGACTCCTCATACTTCAGCTTCTTATTCATTGACTGTGGAAGTGCTCCCTCAAGTCTTTGGCCTCTGCCTTCCCGAGCTCTCCGTGAAGTGACAATCTTCCCATCAGTAGCAAAACCTGCACCTCCCACTAGATGCATTGGCTGCTGTTCCTGCAGCCATTCTTGTGCTTCCACCTCAGACAGAGAAGAAAACAAGCAGTCAGCAGCTCCTCCTGCAGGGAACAACTTCCCAAAGCAAAACACTTTCAATTTCAATGAGGATTAATTGGACAAGCTTCGGTACATTTCCCTGCACTTCTTGTCATCTCATTCACTTTTATTGGTTTCACTTGGTTTCTGAATTTTTCCTCTTTTTTTTCAGTATTTCATCTCCTCAGTTTCTTCTCCTCTCTGTTTACCTTTCTTCCCTGATTTCAGGATTTGAATTGGAGTCATTTTGGCAAGGTTTGGCCCTTTTCACTGCACCTCATTTCATCTCAGTCTATTTAGTTGTAGTCATTCCATCTCCAAATTTTCTGGGCTTTTTCAGTGGTGGGGTTTTTTTATCATATCTCCTTTCCACAGTGTTTGTTAGACTTTGTTCCCTGGTTTCAAGATTTCACTCCCTTTCCTGAAAGGGTATGAAAGTTCCTGAGTTCATTTCCTGAGGTTTGAGCAACACTGACCACTACTCTGATTTTTCATACTGTGATAGGTAACCTCAGGCAACTTAACAGAAGCTGGTTGTTAAATTCTGGTCCCTTACACACTTGCAAGTAACCTCAGGCAACTTAACAGAAGCTGGTTGTTAAATTCTGGTCCCTTACACACTTGCAAGAATGGAGATGCTCCCATTTCTCATACCAACTTGTTGCAGTATATTACTTTCCCATGAAGAAACACTCTTCTAGTTTCCAAATGTCCTGAACTGAACCTTCCAAGCTGCAATTTGGGGTTACTGCCCTTTGACAGACTATCTCCTACTACCAGGAAAAAACACGGCTTAATCATCTTTGCAATTGCCCTTGATGTAGTTGTAAGCTCCAATTAGACCTTGCCTTAGTCTCCTCCATGCCAGACTATACACACCCAGCAGCACCAGTCTCTCCCCACACACTACCTGTCTCTGTAGCCTGCTGCTGGACCCTCTCCAGATTCCTCCACATCCTTTTTGGACTGGCTGGGGGGACCCAGAACTGAACCGCTATTCCAGGGGCAACCTCACCAGCGCCAAGGAGCAATGGCCAATAACTTCCCTCCACCTGCTGGTCTTGTTCCTCCCAATATAACTCCCATCACTGCAGGTGATTTGCCTTACAGGAAGAGCACTCAACATGTGGGCTTATATTCAACTTGGCACCTGCCACAATCCCCAGGCTGCAGCAGGGCTGAAACTCAGCCCATCACCTCCCAGGCATAGGGTGCCTCCAGCCAGGTGCCAAGCTCTGCACCTCGCTGTGTTGAACTCTATCAGGTTTCTTCTAACCCATCCTCTCATCCCTTGAGGTCCTCTGGCTTCAAATAATTTGGAAATGTCTACTAGTCCCTGTAACTCAATATCTTCCTGTACCATATGAAAAAAATTACAAAATGCAAGTGATATTTTATGTCCTTTGGTCACAAAGGAACTTTAATGCTGTTACTCTGTGCTTGACTGCATTTTTCTCAATTTGTGTTTGTTCTCTTTTAGTCCACAGCTTCACTGAGCTGAAGTCCTGTCATCAGCCTCTTCTTGGCTGCTAGCAGCACCAGGAGAGGGATCCTGTGACTAAAAGGTTTTTTGCTATTCTTGTTTATTCCCAATGCCTACCACTGGCCCTGCTCTCATGCATGGCAGGGGATATGAGTGTGGCTAGGTCCGTTTACAGCTAACTGCTTCATCATCTTAGGTACTTGAGATTGATAAACTGGTCTGTGTGTCAAAAGCTGGACGCTGTTGGAGTTGGTCCCACTTTCCTTACTTCCTAAAAAGTCCTCTATTTAGCATGGAAATTTAGCATGAAAATTGCACAGCAGTATATATTGGACAAAAGTTGTGCATCAGCTGCAAGTAAACTGGGGATCTAAGCCAGACTATTCATATGTGTAAGAGGCTTTGCATGTTGCAATATGCCTAACTATTGATTAAGATAAGATTGGCTCTGAAATCAGAAGTGTGCTTAAGCATGCGAATGATCCTACTGAAAGCAATAGGAGTAGGTGTGGACTTCAAAATTAAGATAGGACCAATGATAGATCCAGATGCTAAATCAGACTTGTTGCTCTAAGTTTCCCAATGCTGCCATCTACAGAGTACACTGACTACAGCTTTCAACAGGCAGGCAAGAAAGCAGTTACGAAAATGATAGACTGCACACAGCCAACCCTGGCAGAGCTCTAAATTAGCAATGTGCGTGTCTAAACAGATAAGCCTAAAATCCTACCTGAGACTCATCAATATTTCTCAAATATTTCCAAGGATAGTTCTATATATTAACTTGAATGTCCACCTCTGGAAGGCAGAACAAAAATGGCAGAAACCTGTTAATTCAAATTAATTTGTTCAATAGGCTCCTCTGGCTGGAAAAGCAGCAGTCACCAGTTTCTTCAGAGTGGGCATAAAACACAGCAGGCTTTGCAAACTCCTGCCCTTCCCAACAATTTCCACAGGGAAAATTCAGGGTAAATTCAGGAAAAACATAAAAGGATTTAGATGAGAAGTAAAGAGGGTCAAAAGAGCTAATTTACTTTAAAAGGATACACAGGAAATAAAGGAGAAGTAACAGTTCCAAATAGAACTACAGATATAAGAACAAAGAAGAGAAAACAAGGAGGGACAAGAAATGAGCCTCACTTCAGATAAAAGGAAAAAATACTAAATTATAAGAGCATCTTTTCATAAAAAGTGTTTTGATACATAGCACTCTAAAAATTACTCTTGTCCCAAACATTTCTGCCAAAGTGTGAAACAGCGGGCAAAGACTAAAATTAAAAAACTAGCAAGTAGGTAAAATAAGCTAGAAAATATGAAAAAGCATTTATTTTGAGATTATACATGCCTATATGGCTTTAAAACATCTTCCTGGTTTTCTGTTTATGGTTTATTCAAAAGAATTCTAAGTTGTCAAAAACACACTTCAATGCATTGTTACTTTTTTTCTGAATGCAGTAACACATTTGGAACAGCTGCAGTGTAATATTGCAACATCTTCCCTCTAGTCAGCTTACAGATCACCACCCATGGGTTGAGATCTCTGAGCTCCCAAGATCTTTGCCATCCCAAATAACTCATCTTCCTCTTTCTGAAAACCAAAGTGTTTTAAAGTAAAGCCCAACTGTTTGCCAAGCCCTTGCCATCATTTCTGAAGGGGACAACAACCTTGCTAGTGATGTTATACATAAGTAGATAGATAACATTCGTTCTTTAATTTTTCTATTTATTTCCATCCTTTGAAACTATATGAAGGACCAGAATGTGAGAAAATAAGAGAAGTCTGGCACAAACAACCCTTTCCCTGTTTCTTCATGAGGCCTAAATTACTAAAATGTTGCCTTTTGGTAGATTCTTAACTCAGAAGCTTGAGCAGAATGAAAAAAAAAGTTCATGTAACATTGAAATCACTTCAGTAGCCCCATTTGTACTGCTTATTAAAACAAAAGTAAAACACAAAATATTGGATTGCTGCAATCACTATAAAATATGCAGTAGTATCTCAAAGGCATTTTCAGGTTTCTTCAGCATCGACCCTACACAGGCACAGTCACAGCAAGTACCCTCAGAAATTGCCCTCGGGACAGGGAGGGGCTCCTCTGCAGCACTGAAGCTCAGTGCCCCAGGTAAGGCACACAGCTCACCCGGCACTTCTCGGGCTCCTCCTCCTGTCGCTGTTTTTTGCTGCTGCCGCTCTCCCGGGCTGTGCCCTGCGGTCCCTCTCCTGACAGCCGTGTTGCTAAGCAGCCCAGCACAGGCACGGCTCCAGCCTCCAGCAGGGATGCCCCAGGAGGCCTCTCCCCCCACCCTGCAACAGCTCCCACCAACAGGCAGAAGATGATGCTGCTATACAATGACACACAGTGGACCTTTTCTTAGCCTCGGTTTTCACCTCCCTGATAACAGAAACTGAAGACACTGATGTTTAGAATTGGAGTATCTTAAGGTTTAGCAAATCCTTAGACTTCAAATTAAAATGTGCTGCAACCTTTGCCAGCTTCAGCTATCAGGTAAGTATATGAGCAGTAAAAAGGCCCAATGCAAAACAGCTTCAGCCCACACAGAGCTTTAATAAAGGCTTGAATTACCCTTCAAAAAAGGCCTGAAGCCAGAACAGCTTACAGTATACCCAAGCACCAGTGACCATCTAAGACTGTGTTACCCAGCACTATACAAAATGGTTGCCAGAGACAGACTGGGACTGCATCCATGTTAAAGGATGCTTTATCCCTGCCTACAGCTACCTGAAGTATCAGCAGGGAGCTGCAAGAGCAGCAAACAGCAAGCAGACTCTGGTAAAAATGGCTTCACAGGTCACAGTTCATGCCAAAGAACATGCATTATAAATTAAATCTCTATCCCTTGATTCCAAAATTTCATCCCACTACAAGAAATTCGTGTCACGTGGGTTTCTCCTTTTTAGGTCATTTTGGATGGGACAGCCTCTTTAAAGGTCTTCATCACAGAATCACAAGCTTGTAAGCACACATGGCCTAGCCAAGGATTGTGTTCTGCCTCAGCCAGCAGGTTTGGTTTAGCTACAGGTAGGGAAAACACCTGTTCTGATAGTGTCTCATATATGGAAACACCAACCAACTCAGTGGATATTCTGTGCCTTGTAGCACTAATACAGACCATATTAAGGTGACATTTGAATGTCAATTTATCACGTTACTGTTGAAACCCAGGATACAGAATTTCAGACTTTCTGTGCTAACAGGGAAGGATCCAATAACATACACTGCAATTGACCTGAGACCCTGGGAAAAACTTCCAAAACTGAGTGATAGTATTGAGTCTATGCATGTGTGGCTGAGTAGAAGCGTGTTATATCACAAGGTGAGAAATTTAGAATTTAAGGTAGCTAATTAAAATTATATGTAACAAGACAAAGTTTAAAGTGTATTCTTCTTCTCCTTCTTCACAAGTTCAGGTGATTTTGTATAATTAGTTAAAAAATTCTGCAGTGCAAGATATGGGTAACTAGTTATTAGGTTTAAAGTTAAAATTAATTTGTTCACATGTCATAATTAAGTAGTTTAAGCTTAAAAGACCTTGAAACTTCTCTCTGTGCGCTCCATTTTTTGCCTTGTTAACATAGCATGTAAAAATACTCGTGGTGCTTTCTTTTTTATTTATTTAAGTTACAGTGAGGCTGTAACTTAAATAAACAACCAAGTCTGAACACAAACTCAGCCTCTTGTACTTATAATCCTAACCCTAAAAAAAAAAATCCTAAAAGAACAAAAAAATTTCCCACCCCTCCAAAACAAATGTATTCAGGGTGGCAGATTGCAGCTTATGTCCAATTATGAGACTGGACATTAGGAAAAGCCTTACTAGAAGGGTAGTGCAGTGTGCAGCACTGCAACATGTTACAGACTGATGTCTCTCCATCCTTGAAAGCCTCCAATAGACTTGAAAGAGCAATTGCCCTGCTACCCTGAGGTTAACTTAAACTTTTTGCTCAGAGGAGAGCCTTGACGGTCTTTTGAAAAGAAGGCTTACAGAGGATTCCACACAACTCCTTTCGGAGAAAGTTAGTCATCACTTTAGTCCATTTAGTCTTCCAGCAGAACATTTTATTCTCATTAAGGACAAGGAAATATCAACCAACAACTCAATTAACATAACACAGATCAAACAAGCCCTGTTAAGCATTTTCTACTCAACATGTGAAAAAAGAGTCTAAAGATATCCGATGTGTCCAAACCGTTCACATTAAAACTTGAGCTCATCCTTTAGTATAAGCTCAGCTGATGTTGCTTCTGTGTAGAGCAAAAGGTGGAAATAATTTAAGTTACCAGAACAGCTGTGTTTAACAAGTACTGAAGCACTGGATTTTAAACTGCATTTACTGGTGTGCTATTAAACTGCTTTCCTTGCATCTCTTCAGTCTTAAGCAGACTTGCAGAAAGCCACAGCAGAAAAACGAACTTCTCCTTTTTCACGTTCTGTAAATTGTCTGCAGATCTTAGCAGAATCCTTGGGGATGAAAAAATACAGCTGCTTAGGCCAACCAAATACACTTTGTGTTGAGAACAAGTCCTTGCAGTTCCTCTCTGAGTCCCACCAAGTAACTATCTTATAGCACAATCTTATAGTAACAATCTTATAGCACTTATATAACAAATACAATGAACAGGTATCTAGCTCTTAGGGACAATACCTTTAGTAGTAATAAACTTAGCAGATTTAAGAACAGACTTGTACAGCAGGTAAGTACAGCCATTATACACCACGTGCAGACTTCTCACCTCTTTATAAGGCTTTTCATAAGCCTTGTTTTCAGGGAAACAAGCAGCAAGGGAGAAGACTTACCTTCAACAGCAAGTCATCCGAGCTTGTTCCATGGTTTACAGGAAATGGCATACGGCCATCTGTGAAAGAAATACTTCTGAATTAGCAGAACTGAGCTTCATGGACCCAAATAAGTACACATACGATGACACTTGGGAAGTCAGAACAAACTGTCAATAAGTCTGAGTGAGATGGAAACTGTTTTCAGCTACATCAGTGACAACATGCTTTAGGCCTTCAGTGTAACCCATCATCAGTGAAAATCATCAGATGAAGGTACAAATTGTGTTTTGGCTCTGAGAGCCTTAGCAAACAATTTAATTAGCACAAAGTATCTTGCTTGAGTCCCCAGTATTGCTGTGCAGTGTGAAGTAGGCCCAGTCCAACTGGGTTCACAGAACCTTACCCAATTCATACAGGTGTCCATCCACGTTGACAAAAAGGATGAAATGGAAGTTCACACTGTTGTCCTCAACCTTAGGAGACACCATCAGATATATTTGTTAGATTGAAGCTAGTACTGCAAGCCCAATTTAAGACTACAGAACAGAGTAAACTTCAACAAGAAAGCAAATGACTGAAAACTTCAGTAGAAGAGGTCTGTGGCAAGACTTCTACAAGGTCAAGCACCAGAAATCCTAATGTAAAATGATATTTTATGACTGGGTCTTGATCTAGATTTTCAATCCATGTTTGAGGAAGAAATCTTGCAAGCATTCACCCATGAATCACTCATTTCTCCTTCCTCATGAGCTGTAACAGCTGACAGACAAAAAATAAGTGTTCCTCCACCATCCTCATCAAACACTTGTCCCAAGATTTTACATATTCACATCTTACCCGACATTGTCCTTCTTGCGCAACAGAATTGTGGACTTCTTGTATAGCCTTAAAAGAAAGCAGGTACAGGTTACTACATCTTTAAGTGCTGGTAACTGTCAGCAATTTGTGTAGTTCATATACCTTATTATTTGCCAAATGCTTAGCTCTTTCTTCAGGAGACAAATCAGCTGTTTCATCAAGAAACTTCTTCAGGGCAGACCCCTCCTCTGCACAAAAGGATCAAACATTTTATTCAGTAGAGGTACAGTATCAGTCACTATTTAGATGCAGCCCACAGTAATCAATGCTTTTTGCACTAATTTCAAGTCATTGCATTCAGCCTGTAACTATCTCCAACATAAGCACATTAAAACTACCACTTTAAGTAAGCTATTTATCTAGAAGATATTAGTAACAAATCTACACAAACAACCAGAGTTGTTTCAAGAAAGAGTGCTTCAGCGTGCTCTGGATGCTTGTTTTGAAAATCATTTTCAAATGGGATTTAGCTTTTCTGATTTCCCCACTGTACATTTGGCAGAAATGTTCAATTCTGTTTTGAAGAAATTAAAGAGGAGCACCAGCTGTAAGGATACATAACTTACAGAATATGGGTAGCTGAAGTTGTCTCATTGCCTTCAAATGAAGGCAGCACTTGCTCATGACAGGCTTACTTTGGTTTTCCAGAAACTAAACTAGTAGTGCAGTACTAAGATGCACTGAGGTCTATAGCACATAAAAGATATGCTGCATCATTGCTTCACTCATCCAAGAGTGTGTTACTCCAGTGAATCCTTTTTAAGAGGAACAAAGCAAAACTATGCTTAAATGCTCACTATGACTTTTACGTTTTCCTTTGTATAAAAAGGAATTCCACATCACAGAAAGTGTCCAATTTCTCTTAGAATAATGGTAACTGTATCTTGCAGATCTAGTCTCTGAAAAACAAAAAAATCTTTTTCTATAGTAAAGAAACCATCAAAACTGTTACCTTGGTAGGAAAAATCTCCTTACAAACCCTTATCTATACAACTTCTCCAGCAAAAAGAAAACATGTTTTAGATTGATTTACAGGCTACTATGAGCACATTGATTTACATTAGACATAAGTAGCATGAAGAACTCCATCTCATCTATTGACTTCATCAAACTTAATGTCAGTAACTACTTCTGAACTCAGTACTTCCTGATTATAGATTTTGGTCAGTGCTGCTAAGCTCCCTTTTTCTCTTGCATTGCTTACTAGGGCAATACCTCTGCAGTTAGCAGACAGCAGTCAGGGCACATTCTCTTCTGTGTTTCAGGCAGTTCTCATGCCCCTTTCCAAGAGCTGGAAGACCCACTTACCAACTGAATCAAAAAAGCATACCTTAACTTGGCTTGCATGAAAGCCCCACCTGTCTCACAATAGCCCATACTCACTCAATCTGCTGTCAAAAAAATGGAAATTCAAGCACTTCTGAACATTCACACTTACCAAGTTTCAATTTGTCCTTGTTATTAGCAACTGCATGTATCAGACCAATTGTCCCACAGGAGTTACTGACGGTCTGCTTCAGGAAATACACTTTGGAACTGATCTCCTGGTCCTTTATTTTCTCAGTCTGTTGCTTCCTGAAGTTTTCATGCTGTAAATACATTAACTGTTTTAGGCATTTCATCACAGTCCTATCTTTGTATTGTGCACTGGACAAGTTGTTGTGTAGAAGAATCAGTAACAGGACTGGACAAAGATTCACTCAGAAAGTCATCTTTGTGGCACCAGTAAAGCACCATATGTCTAACCTGGATTCAGGCCAACACTTAATGGACTACCTGCATGATTCAGTCATATCCAAAGGCACTGTTCTCATCTTCTCTATCTGTGTCATATATTGGAAATAGCTTAGGGTGGGAAACAATATAATGGACAGGCTCTTTTACATCCCCCCTCAGTTGCTTCAGTCCACTGAAAAAGGCTACTCAGCATGTCTCTACAATAGGCCTTTTAGAATTTTTTGCCTTCATGAGCCCCTCCTCATCAGAACAATGCATAAACAACTGTAAAAAACATCACCATTGGAAGGTTATAATCCTTCCTTTTAAGAACCTGTTAATTGAATTTGATTTTGTCTCCTCACTCATCTCCTTAGCATCAATTCAATTGAATATATTAACATTAATATATTAATAAGAGGTAATGCAGGCCTCTCCAGATCCAATGATTCAGCATGCGGAACTGCTATTCCTCACACTCAAAATTACTCATGTTTCTTTCCCTCAGTCTGATATACAACGCAAAATCTCACAGGAACACTGGAATGAAATAAGAGCCCTTGTTTGGTTGCTCAGCTGAGGCTATTTGGAAGCTGGGACCAAGAACAACACCGTGCCCGTGCCAAGCCTCATCCACGCCCAACCATCTGATGCTAGGGTGGATGGCAAGCGCACTCCAGACAGCGGCCAGTGCCACCGTGCGCGGGAGGGGACACCCACCTGCTCGGTGAGCGGGAACAGCAGCAGCATCGCGCAGGCCGGGCTCGGCACGGCGCGCAGCGCCTCATCCTCGAAGCCCAGCACGTCCACGAAGCGCCAGCCGGGACCCACCCCGAGGCGGGACAGCACCTGCACGGGGCACAGAGAGCGGGTGGCCCGGCCGCGACACGCCCGTCCCCGCGGGGCGCGGCCGCCCCAGCCCCGCCGCGCCCGGTGACACAGCACAACGCGCGGCCCCG
>VZTB01013008.1:420280-435835 GCA_013397245.1 Thryothorus ludovicianus | reverse complement strand
CCAGGCCCCCTGACTTTGGCGTGGAGAAAGTGCTGGAAGCGGGCCGGCAGCGTGGGCAAGCGGCTGGCATCACCCAGGGCAACAGGTTTCTCCTCCACCATCAGCCCAGCTCCTGGGCTCCGCGCATTCCCAAAGCCCATGTCTACATTTATGTGCCTAACCTCTCCTAAGCACCAGACCCTGTTCTGTGTATGTTGTGTAAAGTATACAATGGTTTTGATATTCAACAAAATCATTAAACGCTTATTTTTAAATTTCCGGTATGATTAATCCGACATGAAAGTCTCCCGTGTGCTGATTGTATCTCTGCATTTGGACCAACCCCTGAACCAGTCCAGTGAAGCTGGTTAAAAAATAGCGGGCTTTTTATCTTCTATTCATGACCTGACAGTTTCTGTGCACAATGTCTTTGGACTAGAACATATCTGAACAAGGAAACAAAACCAACCTGCTCAAAAGACTAGAAATCACGTGGACTCCCAACAGCTTTTCAGATTTTACTGGTAAACAGCCTGATGAGAGCCTTGTGGATAAGCGAGATGCTTCACAGTTGTCTTTCAAACAATGCAAATACTGAACAAAAGAGTCAGCTGAATGTCTGCAGTCTGTTTGGTTTTGATGACTTTCTTCCTTTGGTTTTTCACCGTGTTTCAGAACGATTTGGGCCCCAGCGCAGCAAAATTTCTAAGTGCCTGCATGATTTCAAGCACATTTAAATTAACTTTAGATCTATTGCACTGTAATTTAGTGGGGAATCATTCACATCAGGTGGTTGCACACATGCGTTTTTGAACTGCGACCTATTCATCAACATTACTCAGTTTACCATGAACTCCTTGGGAAAAAAGACTAGGGTTAATCTTTGAAATATGGCCATAAAAGGTTCAAAATGCAGTCTCACACTAGTTCTACCTATAATAAGACTTAGTGAAGAAACAACAGCATAGTGAGGCAGGCTTTGTATTTTGTGACCAAAGCTGGGATGTTTCCAGGCAAAATAAAGCCTTGAGCAACCTTATTTGATCTTTTAGCTGATCATGCCTGGAGCAGGAGGTTGGTCTAGAGATATCCTGAGAACCCTTCCTGAAGTACCCCATGATCTTGTGACTTAGTCTATCACAGTAAAGGGAAGAGCAGTACACACTGTACAAAACCAAAGATTTCTGGGGACGACGGGGGAAATTTCACAGTAAATGACAATATCATTTATTTATGCTTTTTTTCTCCTTTACTGTAGCTGAAAACTGTCTATGATGCCTATCAAGCTAAAATTGCCCCATATTATTAATTCTATATATGCTATCATTCCTTTTATGATGAACACTTAATGCACTGTAAGATGCAAGGATATCAAAGCAACTTGAATGAACAAGTCCAATGCTAATGGTCCCTGATAGATATGTAGGAGGGTCTGCATGCAGGTTGTCTGACAGCAAAACACTCATTATTTGCAGCCTACAAAAGAGAAAGGCAAGAAAATCCTATTTCTGAATTGTGCAGCAGCAAATGGTGGTTATAACTTCAGCCTGCCTCAGCAATGGCAGTGCTTAGATCCCTAGGTTAGTCATCCCTGGGATGGCTCCTGTGTCTAGGCGGTTGAAAGAGACTGCAAACAGTTGTGCAAGTGTAATTTCAGGCTCTGCATGCCATGTACAGCATGCAGGAAGTGATAGCAGAACTATTTCTGTGGAAGAATCTGTCAAATCTATCAATACACTAATTTTAAAATAAATGCTAAGTGTAACAATATCAAGCTCCTGAAACTGCTACTGTTGCATAAAGATGCCTGTCTCCAGAAAGTCACTTAAGAAGTGAGTGCTGTGTCATATGCAGTCCCCATCCACCTCATTGGAAAAATGAAGGAAATCTCTGGACCATCCTCCATCAGAGCAGAAGACAAATGTGCCTAAAACATGTAATCCAACTCATTCCTGTTACTGCAATAAAATAAATACTCACCTGGAAAAGTGACTAGACATACTTGTGAACTTTCTGCACCGTCCAAATATAATAATAGCATTTGTGGTGTTCAACACTGTTCACAGTGTTAAGGTTTTGCTCAGATGTCTAATCTAGAAAGTGTGGACAGAGAAATCCTTGCTACATATATGATCTTTTGACAGATTGACTTCTCTTATATACAAGACTTGGTGTCAGTATTTACCTTTCTACCATATTCCAGTTGAAGGTTTACATAAGAACTAGACCTAAAATTAAGGCCTGTTCCTGAGTTCAGAGGATCTCCAAACAAAAGTATCTATAACAAGTAGAGTAGTGAAGGAGGCAAAGCTGCCTTACACAATGCAGCGCTCCCGAAATGGAAGCTGAGGCTGTATAGTATTCTTTAGAAAATAATTTTCCTATTGTCCTGCCAAATCTAAGCCCTGAGGCAGTCCAAATCCATATCTTCTGCAGTATCCTCACTTGCCTAGAAAACATCTCAGACCTACGCTTTTCTTCATTTTCTTATAATGATTCTCTTCCCAAAAGAAGTTTCCAAATCCATTCCTGGAAACCTCCTTAGTTCCCTACTCCCTACCTTCAAAACAAACAACTATTGTCCATAGCTGGCTGCCCAGGGCAGCAGGATGCATGTACACATTTGTGCAGGTGTTGGAGCCACAGGATTTACTACACGTCACCATTCTCCTGGTAACTGGACATTTGCATTAACCCTATAGTGAGTAGATGGTGTTTGAGATAACTGTGCTGACTTACTGTAAGCACCTCCACTGGCTTGGGAGTAAATCCTGCCTGAGACTAAATCCTGGCTGAGGTAAATCCTGCAGTTAGCTCCATTTTACCATAGCAGTGTGCTTGAGAGGGATGGATTTACACACAAATGCAGCATCCTTGCATATGGTAGGAGCAATGTTGATGCAGTGCCATGCTCCCTTTGGTATGCCTCCTGCTGTGACAGTGTCCCTGAAGCTAGAAACTTCATGGGTCTCAACCTAGCTCTAATGGCAGCTCTGGGCTGAAGCCCAGAGAGAGAGAGAGAAAGGTGTGGAGGGAACAAATGTATCCCTTGAATGGTAGGATTATGCTGCTCTAAATCCTAATCCGAACCCTAACATAGATCCAAACCACAGCATTATGACAGGTCCTGTGGAGAAAACTAATTTCATCCCAGCCAGAACCTGTACACTGTATCACAAGGTGTCAAACATAAAACATATCTGAGGCCCCTGCAGGGACAGTGTGTGCCAGGGATCTGTGCAAGGCTATAACATCCCCCTTCCTCTTCTGGTAAATTGTATGGAGCAGAGCAGCAATTCCTGCATGAGAGTGCCGCAGCCTTTACTTAGAAGATCAGAAGGATCAATAGCCCACGGAATTGAGAGCTTTTATAGAGGGCCTGGGTCCATGAAAAAATTGACCAGGAAGAGCAACTTCTGTTTGTTTCTGAATTGCATCCAGGTTAATTAAAATACTCACGTGAGGTGTCTCGGTGACTGCAAGTCATGCAGCCCAGCAAGTGGGAAGTCTAAATCCAGTCACTACTCAGCACTTGGCTGTCACCTGCTGCTCTCCAGGTCCATGGGCCAAGAGCTCTGGGTTGAAACATCTCAACTGTCAAGCAGGAGACTTGCAAATGAAAGAAATTCAAAGTAACTCAGAGCTGTGTTGAGAAAGAGGAAAAAAAAGTCCCATATTCTTCTTTACTTAATGAAAAGGTTGGAAAAGTTACGTTCTTGTATTCCCTTGTCCACAAGAAGCATATATTTTGGCTAGGAAATGGAATAATTAAGGGCTTCTGATGTGGAGACATACTAAAGGATGTGAACTCTGGGTCTGACCTGAGATGAAGACCAGCTGAAGTGGGGTAACAGAAGCAATGCAGATAAAAGTGTCAGGCTGATGAAAGGAGCTGCTCTGCCAAGGACTGCCTTTGTGTGTATTGACTGCTAGCAGTGACTCTGCAATTGCTCTGAACTACAGCCAAGTCCACCTGCTGGTAAAGAATGTGTTCTACAGAATGCAAGAGCTCTTCTGGAAGTCTGTAGGTGGAAGTGCTAAAACTGCTAAAATGTGGCTTTGTAGGCTTGCCTTGAGAGTCTGAGTTCTAAAGAGTGCAGCCATGGTTTCTTTGATTTCAGATCTGCCTGGCAGGACGCTGATGATTCTTCAGTTCATTCCTCTGCAAAATCATGTCCAAAACACTGATGGTGTCTATCAGAAGCACAGCAATAGCATGCTTTGTTTCATGGTAGAAGTAGGACAAACAGAGAGTGACTTCTTCCTCTTTGCACAGGGAAAAGTAGGAGAGGCATCATTGTTGACAAGGTCTCTTGGTTTCCAATTAAATTATATACTCTCTGATTCTGAAAGATATGAAAGCTTGCAAGGCTTGTCTCAATGGATAAGAACGACGGTATACTGGCACCTGGGCAATCAGCATCTATCTCTCTTCCCTCAAATGCTTTCTCTGGTGATGTTAGCAATCAATCCATTTTCCTCTATAGGCAGGAATAATCCATCTTTCGAGTCATGTAGAAGAGAACAATCCCTGCATCCTTCCTCTTTGTTTTGTTGACTTAAACATTCTTAGCATTAGTGCTTTTATCTAGAGATGTAAAATGTACATTTCAAGAGGACCTCATTCTGTGCAATGATTTAGCACAATACATGTAATAGCTACTAATAATGAATTTTAATTTTTATGTAATACTTGGATGATCTGTGATTAGGATTTGCATACCTACTTACATTTTCATCCAGACAATGCTTTCCTCAGATTAACAGGCACAAAATGAAACAAGATGAGCCATGTGATTTTAAACTACTGGTTGTAAGAGATGTAAATAGCAGTACTTGACTCTTGTAATACACTCTCTAGTACAACACTGTGCCTCTTTCCAAGCACTGTGTTGTGCTGGGCCATCTTGGGGCGACCCCAGTCTGCTTTTCCCCTTCAGTCTTCAGTTTCTTCAGTAACAACTTAGCAAAGCTATCCTTAGATTTGTTTCTGAATGCTTGAAAGCCATACAATAAGCATCAAAAAAGCATCAATCTCTCCCTGAGCTCTGGGACTGCTGGAAGAGCTTACCTTAGAGAGGATGAATTTCTTGTGAAAAAAAATAAAAGGCTGCTTCAAATCAGCTCTGGATCACTAGCCACTTTTAAGCTGGAGGAGAGCAGCAGAAAACAAGGAGAGATGAGAAATATTGTCAGTCAGGTAAAAGGATATCAAGACATTGACTCAGTAGTACTTTTACAGTAGCAGAGATGCACTTCCTCAGGCTTATGGGGTGCTGAGGGAAAGGCACAGGCCACCTCCCAAACACCTCTTTATGTCAGCAGTCTCCAATCTCTAGAATTAAAGCTTTTCAGGGAAAGGGCAGAATATACACCTTGAGGAAGTGCTGAGGATCTAACTTCTGGATCAGGTCTATTGTCACCCATGCTCTTTTTACATGCTAGTGTAATTTTGGTGTTTCTGGGGTAAATGTGAGGGGAAAATTAAGAAATTTGGTAGCCTGTTGTTGGATGAAGGGAGGGAATGGATGGAGAAGGACGAAGTACGGCTCTACCAGAAGGGAATAGCAAGAGGTTTTATGTCGTCGAAGAAAAAAGAAAAAGGGGCTTGTTCAGCTTGCATGACAACAGAGGCACCTGTAGACAAGGACTCTCATGTGCAGGGACTCTCATGTGCAGGGAGTTTACTGTGAAATCTTGTCACTACTCCAGGTCAGCACAACAAACATCTTGCTATGATATCAGCTATCTTTTATATCAGTCCTGGATATCAGCTATCTTATTTTGGGGAGAAGGAAAAGCAGACTGATAGTGATGGGCAGATGTAAAAGGCATTCCTTCACCCTGTCTTTTTTATGCAAATAGGACCTTAAGCAGAATTTAAAGTAGTCGACATTTGAAATCAGTGAAAAACAAAGCCAATTCACAAAAATAAATAAATAAATAAATAAATAAACATATAATTTAAATCCCCAACCTCCTTTTTTTTTTTTTTTAAGCTAACTTAGTCACAGAATCCTGAAAGATGGTTGCTTTTCCCACATAACTCACATGGTCCTGTACTCTTATTGTTTCTCATAAGTAGTCTTCTGATCAACTGTCTCCACCTGATCTTTACATATATGTTCACCCCTACTTACAGAAATTCTGAAATAAGTTGTGCTCAGCTTAACATGTTTTCTAAAATCTTCACTTGCATAACAAAAATGTCCCGGTACCGTGAACTCCTACATATCAACAAGGATAGACGTAGCACAATATTTACACTAACTCGTGCCAAAGGATTTGCTTTCTAATCTACATGTGCACATTCTTGAGAAGTGTGGGGATTTTGTTTTTAATTAGAGAAGTGCTCTGATCTAAAGCTTTAGCTGCAGACAGTACGAGATGTTCAAGCACGGTTCTTGTGCTGGAGCTACTTCACCTGTGGAGTAATCTTGCCACAGAGATGCTGCCAGTCCAGTGGGTGAAGCCAAGAGCTTGGGGTCCCTGGATTGCCCTGAGACTGCCCTGACCCTGCCTAGATAAGTCCGGTCATGAAGTGGGCTGCATGGGAAAGACATTTTCTGAATCTGAGATAGTGTCAAACTACCTCTTCTTAATCACTCCTAAGGCATACCTTAGAGTTCCTAGCCTCTACATATACTTGGTGTGCAAGCCTGGCAGGGTAGTGACTCAGAAGTGACTCAGAGCAGCATAGCTTTGACTCTTTCTCACTGTGGCCATGGTAGATAAAATGCCTCACAGACCTACATCTGAGCTGCTCTTGCTCCTCCACCCTGTAACAGCATATAGAAGCATTAAATACATCCCTTAGTCACTCTAGCAGATGGTGTTTTTTAGGCAACAAAATCTCCAAAGTCTTTGCTGTACCAATTTCTGTGTTAATTACAAATAACAGTAGTTATTCACTTGTACTTACAAGTCAAGGCTTTGATTTCATAATGTGTAAGAATGAGAGACTTAACCTTACATTAATAGCCACTTTCCAGAAGTACATCTGGCAGAACATAACCTTTTGGTTCAGTTATAATGCTGACACAAAGTGTTTTACACGTGGTGACCACCCAGTTTCTTGCTAATGCAAAACAGTGTCCTGTACGTGCTGCTCTTACCAGCTGGGCGATGCAGCAGCGCAGGGGCCCAGCTGCTCTCACACTGCTGGGGATGTCGCTGGTGGAAGGTTATTAGTCTTGGCTCAACTGCAAGCAATTGACATTAAAAACACAGTGAAACAAATCCAGTTGGGAAACAGCCCTTCCAAGCTGCCTTTGACCCAGCCACTCTTAGAAGCTAACACTATAGTGCCTCCCGTGCATCTCCAGATGCTGCTCTCAGAGCACCAGCCATGCGGAGAAAGAGAGAATTTTTTCCCCTCTCTGCTTCAGGAATTTTTTTCACACTACACAATGAGGACAGTATTTCTAAACATCCACCTTTAGAGAAGTGTTTAGACAGTGTTCATCACTGATAGAGAAACTTGTTTTCTGAAGATCAGTTTAACAAGTGCTGTTTTAAATTGTCTACCCAAAGTATATGTTGGTATGAAGAATGCAACCTTTGGACCTTGAGCCATACTGTTGTAGTGGAGGAGTTTAACTTATGAATATGCATGCTGAAACAAATCTCTATCTCAGTAGAGAAAAATATTTAGATTACAAGGGAAACTACACTATGGATCAGAAAAACAATGGGACTCTATCACATTCTACAGTTGCAAATATAAACGCAAAACATGCTGCTCTTTCCTGTGTATGTTTATACACGTAGGGCAAAATTCCCATTGAGTGCATTTGCAGCCTGGGCTTTTCTAGCTGTATTTAGGACATTAGGCACTGGACTTTTGTCTCTCTTGTTTCAGAGACAAAGCACTGGCCTTCTACTGTTAGCAAACCTAGCGTTTCCAACTTTATCTTAGTTTTCTGTACCTCTTAATGTGTATTAGTAGATGTCAGTGTGTATATATGCTTAACATAGAATCATAGAATTCTAGAATGGTTTGGGTTGGAAGAGACTTTAAAGATCATCTAGTAAGGATGATAGAATCATAGAATATCCTGAGTTGAAAGAAACGCACAAGGATCATCAAAGTCCAGCTCCTAGCCCTGCACAGGACAACCCCAACAATCACATCATGTGTCTGAGAACATTTTCCAAATGCTTTTTGAACTCTGTCAGGCTTCCCTAGGGAGCTTGTTCCAGTGCCCAGCCACCCTCTGGGTGAAGAACCTTTTCCTAATATCCAGCTTAAACCTCCCCTGACACAGCTTCATGCTCTTTCCTCAAGTTCTGCCACTGGTCACCATAAAGAAGAGATCAGTGTCTGCTCCTCCTCTTCCCCTCAGGAGGAAGTTGTAGACTGCAATGAGGACCCCCCTGAGTGTCCTCTTCTCCAGGCTGAACAGACCAAGTGCCCTCAGGCACTCTTGTATGGCTACTCCTCAAAAGCCTTCACCAACCTTCATAACCCTTCTTTGACATTAATAGCTTTATATCCTTCTTCTATTGTGGTGCCCAAAACTGCACACAGCATTCAAGGTGAGGCCACCCCAGTGCAGAGCAGAGCAGGACAATCCCCTCCCTTGCCTGGCTGTGATGCTGTGCCTGATGCCCCCCAGAACAGGGTTGGTCCTCCTGGCTACCAGGGCTCATGTTCAGCTTGTCACGGACTAGGACACAGAGGTCTCTTTCCAAGGTGCTGCTTGGCAGCATCTTGTTCCCTAGTTTGTATGTATAACACAGGCGCAGAATCCATCACTTCTCCTTGTGAAATTTTCTACAGTTGGTGATTGTCCAGCCCTCTAATTTGTTGAGTCTCTCTGAAGAAGACTGTTCTACCTTCCAGGGTAGGTCCCCACAATTTAGTACTGCTGGTAAACTTACTTTACTTTCAGGTCCTGCATCCAAGTCAATGATAAGGATGTTGAAGAGCAGTGGCCCTAAATTAGAGCCCTGTGGAACCCCACTAGTGACAGGCCACCACTCTGATGTCACACCATTCACTATAACCTTTTGTGCCTGATGTGTTAACCAGTTGCTCACCCAANTGTCCAGCCCTCTAATTTGTTGAGTCTCTCTGAAGAAGACTGTTCTACCTTCCAGGGTAGGTCCCCACAATTTAGTACTGCTGGTAAACTTACTTTACTTTCAGGTCCTGCATCCAAGTCAATGATAAGGATGTTGAAGAGCAGTGGCCCTAAATTAGAGCCCTGTGGAACCCCACTAGTGACAGGCCACCACTCTGATGTCACACCATTCACTATAACCTTTTGTGCCTGATGTGTTAACCAGTTGCTCACCCAACCCATGATGTGTTTATCCAGCTGTGGGCTGGATATTTTGTCCAGGATACTTGAGAGACAGTATGGAAAACCTTACTGAAATCCAAAAAGATTACATCAACTGGCTTCCCTTGAATACCTAGGTGAGTTAACTTGTCATAAAAGCAAATTAAGTTAGTGAAACAGGACTGACCCCTCATGCAGCCATGCTGGTTGTGACTAATGACTGTAGAGGTTGGTGGACCCTGAGAGGCCTTCCCTGAGTTGGTGAGACACAAGAGGCTTCTCTCACAGGATACCCTGTTTCTGTCATGCCAATGTGCCCCTGTTCTATTCCCTCAGTCACCCCTGTTAACCCCGCCCCTATGTCCCTCAGTCACTCCCTCCCTATTTCCCAGTTGGCTCCCACACCCTAACCCCACCTTTGTCCTACCCCCATGCCCCCGACAATTGGTCCCTGATGCTCCCCCAGCCCCCACCACCCCTATGCTTGAACCTGGACCCTTCCCATGAGGATTGCTTTTGACCCTGGACAATCTGCATGCATGGCTGGAATAAACATCTCTGTGGAACCCCTCTGAAGGGTCTTCTTGCCTCTTTGCCATCACCATATCAACAGCTATCCTGGTTCCCACCAAATGACCATATTGTTCTTCAAGTGTTTCTTAAAAACCCACAGAATAATTTTCCCCATAATTTCACTGGGCACTGAAGTAAGAAGGACAAGTCTGTACTTCCTGGGTGTGAAGGCCCAAGGATTGGTTACTAAAATCATTCCTTGACCTTGGAAGGTTGGAATAGGTGATACATCCCAAGGCTAGGGAGAGAAAAGCCTCCTTCCCATAGGCCTTTGCACTCATATGTTAATTCCTTCTTTGTTCTGTTGTCCCATTGGCCCTGAACACCCCAGTTCAGCCCCCCATCTCCCTTGATGTATATCCTCTAAAATGTTCTCCCTTCCTTGAATCCCTATGGGTTATATTTTGCCACACTGCTCCACCTCCATTACCCTATTGGTTTCTCTGATCCCAAACCCTGCCTATGCACCTTTTTCCAAAATTCTGATTGGACCCTGACCCTCAGATCTGCCCTCTGTACCCCATGTATAATTCTGTACCCTCAGTCCATTTGGGTTCTTGTTGCTGGGCTGTACTCACAGTTGTACCTTGTTTCTCAATAAACCCCCATTCAGATCTCCAAACAGGAACCTGTCCCGGTAACAATCTTCGCCAGCTTTTAGCAGCTCTGTGCTCCAGGCCCAAACTCACAATCCACTTGAGGACCTGTTTGCAGTGTGCTGCTACACCTAGGGTCATCCTTCTTGCCTTTCTTGAAAATTGGAACAACATTTGCCAGCTTCCAGTCAACTGTTACCTCTCCAGATTCCCAAGACTATTCAGAAATCTTTGTGAGAGGTCTCAAATCCCTTGCTGTGGATAGCAACACCTTCAACTATACCAGGCAGGTTTCTCAAAGCCCCATATATAGCATGAGTGGGTCAGCCATTCTGGCCTGAAACATGGCTTTCCTGGCTGCCTCACAGGGAGCTGAACTGATACATCATCCTTGGCTGCCTGTTGGGCAGAACCTGCAGAAAAGTTCTTCCAGGGAAAGCTCAAAGATGCCAGGGGGCAGGCCTGAAGCACAGCAGCTGCTGGCAATGGAGAGATGTTTTCCTAAAACTTCCAAGTTGAGCTTTATTTTGTGCTGTTTGAACAACAAAATATTTATAGTCTCAAATATAACCTACTTTGCAAAATCTCTGTTGTATTCCTGTTTTTCAGTTGTAGGAAAATATTGGTGATCATATGTTTCAGTGCCCATCAGGGCTATAGTTCCCCTTTTAAGCAGCCAAGGCAAAAAAATCTAGCTAGATGTCAGCTTTGAAAGTGTGAGCTGTTCTCTTTATTTGACTACCTAAAATTACAGGCCTTGCTCTGTGGCAGCTTTTGAGTATTGAGTCCACCAGAGCCACATGAAAGAGTTAGCGGAGTTTGCAGAAAAGTCAGCTCTGAAAGCATCTACTGTAGCATTTAGAAACTCTGCATTAATAGCAGCTTTTTTGTTACAAACAGCAGCTTTCCCCCATCCAGCCCTTTCAGCTAGAAGGAAGTCCCACATGCACTGTTTACCTGCAGTGGTCAGTTGGTGTGTTCTCCTATCTCAAATCTGGTGATTGTTGTGAGCAAACACAGTCACCCTGATTGCACACTCAGAACCTGCCTGTCACAATAAAAAATCCAGAGCTTGCCCTGTTCGGGTGAGTGGGTGGCTGGGTAAATTCACCACATCATGAAGGAGTTTATATGCCAGAGGGGCAGTCAGGTCAGGCCACCTTTCCTTCACCTTCTCTGTATGAAATCTCAATCCACTGCTGTGTAACAGGCAGAGAAAGGAGAGATCAGAGAATTGCATCTAGACAGATGTCTAAGTGATCATTTATAATTACTTTACAACCATGCAAGGCTTTGCATTCCTGAAGAGCTAGAGAGAAACTTTAAAATTATCATTCTGCCTTGCTTGGCATGCTGAGGTATCACAGAACTGCCGGCCTACAAAGTGCTCCACTTGCACTTATTCCCATACAACCTTCATTAAGGTAGTGGCAAAGTGCCTGAGGTAGCTAATATAGCAAATGGGAGAGAGCTCCATGAGTACAGCAGGGGGCCTTGATTAAGTTCTTGGTTTGATTTAACTACTGGAATAATCTTATCTGAGACTTGATGTCTTGTGGCCTTTGCTTCTCTGTAAATAACACAGGAAAGTTTCTTCATGGAATTAACTTTTCACTATGTGCTAGTCCAGGGAGCACTAAGGAGACAGGAACTCAAAATAATGGGAGAGATACATGCTTTTGCACAAGTCCTGAGAAGCAATGTGTCCGAGGGACTGAAACCTCCAACCATGTTCAAGCCTGTAATGAAAAATTACATACTACGAGTCAAATTCTTAAATATCCCAGCGCAGGTGCACTGTGTTGTGGTGGGTTTTGCTTTTTCTGGAAAATGATTTGATTTGTCTCCATTAAAATGGAGACAGTGTAGCTGCGTGAAGATGCTAGAGAAAGCGTTCCAAGCATTCTGCTGTAAGTGACTTTTCTTAGTTAGGTTTCTGTGTTCGGGATGGATGTATTCGGCCAGAGATGGTGCGTGTTTCTGTGCTATGGAAGCGCAGTGGCACCGCTAGATGGTAGCCTTGCTTATTTCACAGTCACCGCTTCCCCCCTGCCCGCTGCAGCAAGAGACCAGTTTCTCGAGATGGGATCATTGCATACTGTGCCTATCCCACTACCCGGAGTAACCCATAAGTAAAAAACCTCGGCATAGAAGAAAGCAGAGGAGAAACTACGGACTCCTCCTCAGAGCACCTTCGGGACATCGTCAGCCCTGGTGCAGGGCCTGCAAACCCGAGTGACAGTGGGGAAGGTCAGTTGCAGGGGTTTACTTCCCAATGGAGATTCCTAGGAACTGTCATTCCTTGTTGCAAAGTTGGAGAGGTTTTGACCAAAATAAAATTGCTGTCAATAGTTCACACATAGGAACAGCAAGATGATAATGAAATTATTATGGTATGAGCTGATATATAGAAAGGCCTCTCTTTTTTCCCCATCTGTTGTTTATAAACACAATTCTGCAACATGTTTGTGTCTTATTAAGTGCCCATGAGCTGGACTTTGATTATTGTTTTGGTTCCCTTACAAATAATGATATTCTATGATTCTATGAAATATTTGATGAGACTTGCTAAGCCTAGGCAAACACTGCATCCACACAGAAATGTTTCCAAGAAGTGAGTGTATTGGGCAGTTGTCCATTTAGGATGTATATGAAATTCCTTCTTTTGTTTCCCAACACTTCATTTTTATGGCACTGCTTACTGCACTACAATCCAAAGTGCATTATATAGGCTATGGAACTAAATATTAATTATAACTCTAACCACACAGTGAAAACCACAATGCAGTGCTATTACACTTACTTTTATTACAGGAACATGAATTTCTGAGTATCTTGCCTGAGCATTTCTGCCAGGGAAATTTATTAATAGCCAATTCACTAATTATCTTGGTAACCTGCTAGTTGTCTTGCATCTCTTCAGTAGAGAAGGGAGAATTCTTCTCCAGTATGCTGTCAAAGCATAAAAGCTTTCCCTCCTGCTGGATGATGTGCTTTCTTGAAGAAGGAAGCAACCTGATTTGCAAATGCTGGAATTTGATGAATCACCTTTGGATGTCTCAAGAGGTCATCGGTCCTTCTGAAACTGATCACAATAGCACGATTTTATTGCAGATCATTATAACTATTTGGGGACTTTTTTGAGCCATCATAATAGTCTTGAATCAAAAAATATCAATTAAAATGTGAGGTTTAGCTTATAAAAGAAAAGTTAGGAGATTAAATCATGTCCAAGTTTTAAGACAAATGGAAAAAGTGGGTACCACTACAAAAAAGAACAATACATTTAAGTTATTAAATATTAAAGTATAATTTCTAGGTGCTTTGCTCTGAATTACTTTACCTAATTGTTGCATGTCTTCGCCTAATTATTGTTTCTTCTTGTTCAGCAGTGTAGTCTTAAAATTACAATTATTTTTTTATGTTCTTTAGGCTGGTGGATGTCAATATGATCTTCTAAAACCATAAACATTCCTAATTAAAGATGTAATATTGCTATTAATCCTAACAATCCTTTAAGTTGTTCTCAGTTCATGGGTGTTCTGTTATTACCAGGAACATATTTGTAAAGAACATATTTGTAGGGAACAAAATACAGGCTATGGAATGTATAGGAAAATTAATCTCTTTTAGATAAATAGATTTGCTGTTATAAAAGGTGTGATAAATTTTAAAGTAGACTTGGGCACTTCGATAGCACTACTAAATGTGTTTACATTTACAAGAACATGTAAGAAAATGAATGAGATGCCAATTTCATTATTGTAATACATTCCTTTGACCTCCTCATACATCTTAGGTCAGTCCAATACATTATTTTACTGCTGATTGTTTTGCATCTGCTCTTCCAGGAACCTCCTAAAATTGTTAGAAGGTGTAGAAGTAAAAGGCCTATTATATGCTCTCCACTGAACTACCATTCTATGTTGAACTTTTTACTTTAGTAATGACCAGTTTCTTCCCCTGCAATCTAAAAAGCCTTGACAGAACAGACAATATTCCACGTATTTGGAAGGCATTAAACAGAAATCTCTTCCTATGGGTGTGTTCTATCAGGCCTCATTTCTAACTGTCTGGAACATTGCTGTGATTCTCTACTCATCCATCTCAAGATGCATCCAGGAATTTAATCAGAAGCATAACCCTATAGTAGTGCACACAGGCTAGAGCAGTGAAGTTGCCAGGCCTGGTCCTTTACTTGTTTCTTTTCTGCACATGAGAACACCTCGTTCCTTTCCACTCACACTGGTTACCTGAGTTTTGAGACCCACCAGAACACAGGTGCCTGGAGCGCTATGCCAATGCCAAGTACACTCCGTTAATCCATGACCAGACGGGTTTGCTAATGTTCATCAGCCATGTGGGTGTTTAACCCACTGCCATGTTGCTTCTTGGTGCCCAAATCCACTATGTGAAAAACAACCCGTTCTTAGAATGACAGAAACATAAAATTGTTAGGGCTGGGAACGATATTGAAGAGCATGAAGTCCCGTCATTAACCCGACACTGCTGGGTCCATCACTAAACCACATCCCCAAGTCGAACATCTACTCAGCCTTTTAAGTACCTTCAGAGGTTGTGATTCCCCTATTTCCCTGGGCAGCCTGTTCCAATGCCTAACAACACATTCAGTGAAGAAATTTTCCTTAATATCCTTACTAAACCTCCTGTGGTGCAATTTGAGGCTGTTTCTTCTTGTCCTATTGCTTTTTACCTGGGAGAAGTGACCAAACCCCAAGCTGTCTACAACCTCCTTTCAGGCAGAGAGTGATAAAATCTTCTTCTAGGGCTTCCCAGCCTACTTGGCTGTCTACATTTCTACCTCTCTGCTCTCACCATTGCCAGAGGAGCACTGGGATACAGCAGGTGGCATTCTACGAGAGTCATTACCACTGCCTCACCTTGATATGGGCAACGTAGCAATGCTGAACATGAGCCAGACCTTTTTTCCCTAAAGAAGAAAGATGTTTTGTTTTCAGAGTCAGACCTGCCTGACACACAGCCTGTCCTCCTCCACAGAGGTACATGTGCTCTACTGTGTCGCCCTGGAGCCGGGGCCTGGTCCGCACCCACGACATGGCGCGGCCTCGCCCCGCCTCGCCCCGCCCGGCCGGCACCCT